>PVIH01026580.1:0-18477 GCA_004025045.1 Sigmodon hispidus | reverse complement strand
TGTATTCCAAAGTGGCTGAACAAGCTTACAATCCCACCAACAATGGAGGAGTGTTCCCCTTGCTCCGCATCCTCTCCAGCATAGGCTGTCATCTGTGCCTTTTATCTTAGCCAATCTAACAGGTGTTAGGTGGTATCTCAAAGTTGTTTTGATTTGCATTTCTCTGATGGCTAAAGATGAAGAACACTTTTTCAGGTGCTTTGATAGAAAAGATAGTGGGAAATACACTTCTACAAATTGGGACAGGCCACCACTTCCTAAATATAACACCAGTGGCACAGGCTCTAAGACCAACAATCAATAAGTGGGATCTCCTGAAGCTGGGAAGCTTCTGCAAAGCCAAGGACACTGTCAATAGGACAAAACGCCAGCCTACAGAATGGGAAAAGATTTTCACCAACCCTACAAGTGACAGAGGACTGATCTCTAAGGTATAGAAAGAGCTCAAGAATTTAGATCCCAAAACCTGGAATAACCCTATCAAAAAATGGGGTTCAGATCTGAAAAGGGAATTCTCAGCAGAGGAACTACGAATGGCTGAAAGGCACCCAGCTACTTTTCTATTGCTGTGATAACACACCACAATTAAGGCAACTTGTAAGAGAAAACATTTAATTTGGGGTTACTGTCAAGAGAGTTACAGTTCATGAGCATCATGGCAGGGAGCATGGCAGCCGGCAGGCAGGAATAGCACTGGAGAAGAAGCTGAGAACTTACATCTTTGGAAATAATCACTAGGTGGAGAAAGCTAACTAGGAATGGTGTGGGCATTTGAAATCTCAAAGCTTACCCCTAGCGACATACCTCTTCCAACAAGGCCACCTCTCTTAACGCTTCCTAAGCAGTTCCACAAACTAGGAACCAAGTATTCAAACGTGAGCCACTGGCGATCACTCTCATTCAAACTACCACAGGCATCCACATAAGGATAATATATTGAAAGTTTTCCATATCTCTATTATGAAAGTTATTTTCTTTTTTTCAGATTTATTTTTAAATATGTGTATGTGTATATGTCTGGATGTATGTACATGTGAGTCCAGGTTTTGCAGAGGCCAGAGGTATCAGATCTCTTGGAGCTGTTGGGAGCTGCCTGTCATGGGTGCTGGGAACCAAATTTGGGTTCTCTGAAAGAGCAGTACAAGCTCTTAATGGCTGAGTCACCTCTCCTGGAGATACACTTTTCATATGCAGAAGTGTATTACATTTTCTTATTAGTGTGACAAAATGTCTTTAAAAGTCATTTAAGGAAGGCAGGGTTGTTTTGGGGCCCAGTGTGATGACATGGTCCAATGTGGGGTAGTAAGAATGGTCTGACTACAGGGGCAGGAGCATGGGGACATTTGGTCACATTGTGTTCAGTTAGGAAGAGTTGAATGCTGGTACTCAGCTCATTTTCTTCCTTTCCCCTTTCCAATCAGTTTAGAAGCCAGTCTGTGGGATGGTGACATTCAGGCTGGGTCTTGGTTGGCTCTTCAGGAATTTCTTTGGAGACTCTCATAGACATGCCTAGAGGATTTGCTTCTAAATCTGGACAGGATGGCAAAGAAGACTATTTCAAGAGTGGATGGTACTAGATATATTTAGTATATGAACTTACGTATTTTTCATTTCGAAGCATTTAGTTATTGAGACAACTGATAATTTACTTGATAGTTACAATAATTAGATATTTGCTGTCACTTTCTAGAGCAAAAAATTTAATCTTTTTCTTATAATTTATACATAGTGAGCCTATGATTTTACATGTCACAAAGTAATTCCCTAAAACAAGATATAGAAACAATGAAATTTATTCACACATGTCACGAGTGATGCAGGCATAAAGCATACAGTGAATAGGAAAGTGTCAAAATAAGATGAGGCATGCTAGGTAATTGTAGCATGATGGGAATGAAGTAAAAAACTAAATGATTTGCTAAAACATTTGGCAGAGTAGAATAATTAAATTGATGTTTCAGTAAAGATTCTTTGACAGCTAACAATTCATAGCTTTTTCAGAATCACACGATAGTCTTCTTTCTGGAAGCTGATATTCATCATTTAATTATGGTTATTAAATTTACATACTTCAACTCACTGCGAAATAACTTTTATCAGTAATTCTGCTATGTCTTGTTTATTACACAGTGATTTTATCTGGAAGGAAGCTTCATTCCTTGGAAGGTTCTGAAAACAGCTTTTACTCTTAAGAGCTTCAGAGGAAAGGCACTTAGTGGCCACAGAGTGGAAGAACTGGCTAATAGAACCATGTATGGTGAAGCCATCACAGAGTTCATAGTGCTATAGTACAGATCACAACTCTAACCTTAGCCATGAAGAACTGTAGAATATGGAAGGACTGAAATCCCAGTCTAGTGGGGATAATCAAGGAAGTGGGTATAAACAAGATGCCAAGATTTCTGAGAGGTCATGGGGAAAGCTCCTGGGACATCAGAAGAAACATATGTATTCAAGTGCATCCAGGAAGCAGCTAGGAATGTGGACATGTAGGTAAGGTTAGGAATCTGGCTAGAAAAGTAGCCTTGGAAGCCAGAAAATATTTATTTAATAAATATTTACCGAAGGTGCAATTTACCTTGCAGGTGACCAATAGTTCTAGTTTTCTCAGGGCTCCCCTATTCTGAACACTGAAGTCTCAGGACACTCTTCAGATCCTGGCATATCAGGGCAGTTGGCTATGCTTCCTTTTGTGTATTACTACGTGCACAGATTGAGAGTCCAAAGTTGTGGCAGGGAGATAAAAGCACGGATGCAGGAACCAGATCTCTTAATCTCTGTGATAGCTACATAGAAAGAATGGGAGGTCCTATAGAAGACACGAGAGAAGAAACTAATACTGAAAAAATTGAGGCAGAGCTGTAATAAAGAAATAGAAAAATGAATCTGTGCTGTAAGTAGGCCACTCACGTAAGCAAGACAAAATTCCAAAAAATAATAATGGTCACCTCTATTCACAACCATAACCAATGAAAACACTGGCAAAATGGGATCATTTTGATGGTCAAGTCAACTGAGGAACACAATGAGACCACCTAGAGGTTTCCTGGCAACAGGCAAGGAGACACTCAGAGAGTGCCAATAAAAATGGGTATAGCCATGCTGAGCATGTAGTTTGGTAGGCACTATGTATTTCTACTTTTGGAAATTCATCTTATTGCTGGCATAAAGACTTGTGTACAAGAATGTTAGATGGTTTTTAGCTTCTGTCTAAAGCTTCTGGCTTTACTTTATGAGAGCTCTGACTTACTACTTGCGTTGTAAATGAAAGCACTGGGTGTAAATTGCTCACTGTAATTACAGCTCACAGAATTGGTGGGACAGAATTTTGTAGTTTTCTAATTTCTGGGAAATTAAACAATAAGGAAACAAAATAAAAGGGCAAACAAAACAACAACAATAATAATTATTAAAAGCTCAAAGAATATAACAAACAAATAAATAAATAATTCAACATCTTGATGCATTTTCAGATAATTTTTTAAAACTAAACTAGAAAACAACAACAAAGACACAAAATCCAAAAATTATTCTTGGAGAAGGGAGCAGGGTCATCTATATGATGGTTAATTTGAATTGTTGACTTGATACAAGATAGAATCATACAGGGGACTCTGAACTGTAAGAGTAAAGTGAGCAGAGCACAAGCATGTATGTACTAATTTGTTTTTCTATGTTTCTTGACTATTGATGCAATGTGACTGCTGCCATTAACTACTGTGATTATGACTTCCCACAAATAAAACCCAGGCTTGTGAGTGAAAGTAATCCATTTCTTTCCTAAGTTGCTTTCGCTGGGATATATGAGATATATGACAGTCTCAAGTAGCCTGTGTGAGCCTTGAATTCACAATGTGAATTCTTTAGCACCTGAGTACTGGAGTTATAGGTGTGGATCACTATGCCCTACTTATGTGTTGGTAAGGACTATATCCAGAGGCTCATATATGCTAGAGACACACACTTATTCAGTTTGTTTGTTTGTTTATTTATTTATTTATCAACAAAGATTAAGGATTTCTGGCATGTACCAGCTACGTGGTAAATGTGCTGGTGTGATAACGCAACATGGTACTGGGTAAGATAAGAATTCCTGGCATGTAGCAGCCATGTGGTAAACCCAATGTGACATCAAAAGAACGTGCTGCGTCTGCATATGCGTGGCTCTCCTCTAGGTGTGGCTATGTATATTTGTGTCCACCTGTTCTCTTAAAAGGAGCCAGCACATGAAAGTCAGATCTCTCTCTTCTGCTTCTCTCCCTTGTACTTGCCCGGCAACTCTTCTGAATAAACTTCAGTGTGGTGCTGGCAGTGTGTATCTGTCCTCACTTGCAAAACCAACACAGAGTCTTATGTAGCCTTGACTAACCTGAAGCTCACTGTGTAGACCAGGCTGGACTTGAATTTGCCTGCCTCTGTCTCTTGAATTCTTGGATTAAAAAGTATGAGCTATCATCCCCAGCAGATAATAAGCTTTAGATTTAAGTCTTATACTCTATCATACTACATCCCAGTTTCTAATTCCATACATATTAGCATAGACTTCTTGTTCATGGAGCCTGACTTCTCTAGTTGGAGAGGTTCCTGTCCTAGCTCAGTTATACGGCACATCTTCCCAACTCAGAACCTGCCACCATAGCAGACCCTGACTGCTCATCCTGCTGCCTTGAAGGGTAATCCCTGTTTATCATTTATAAGGATTCTTTCACTGCATCTGTGTGCATAGGCCCTGTGGGGAACTTTCTCACTGCTTTAAAAGCTGTACAGTAAGATGGATTGACCAAGAATAACACTGTTCTTCAGTTTTCAGAGGAATTTCTTTTTTGCAACTAGGTATGAATCATATAGGCCTGAAAAAAGGCTTTTTCTTGTGCTTTTCCTGATACAGGGAAAACTGAGTATTCTCTTTCTTAACCACATCTACGGCTCACAAAGGCTTTCTGCAATTGACAAGTGTTTTCTTTAGTATATGCCCAATTTTAATTGGAGTTTCTAATTAATTGAAGTTCTGAATGTTGAGTATCTTATGACTATTTATAAAGTAGCAAACCATTTCTCTGCTATTCTTAGCTTGCAACATGAGGAGAATATAAACTATTGATATACCATTAACTTATTTGATACTTATAACAGTGCTGTGATTTATTGTTCACACATCCAACTGAGATATCTAAGGACCAGCAACATAGCTAAGAACCCACAGATAGTGAGGCATGGAAGTATTTGCACAGCTTGATCTCTGTCATTCTAAAGGCTATGTTCTTCCATGGCAGCTTTTCTCTAGGGACCTCTCTAGATAGCTGATATGTCATTTTGGGCATATGTAGAACTCTTAAAATGAGTTTCTGGTTTTTTTTTTTTTTTAAGCCAAACTTTTCTGTGCTGATGAGTTTCTGTTAAAAAAAAAAAGACAAACATTTTCTATGCTGATACTTGTACAGCTGATACTGTCTCTGGAGACTGAAGCAAAGGACATGAATCAGTGACTAAATGCTTCCTGTACCCACGAGGACCTGAGTTAATTGGGTATAGATCATGTCTCACAAACATGGTGGTACCAACAGCAGTTAAAGCAAAGCTCTCTGCAATGTGACTTTAGGCAAGCTGCTTACCCATGCTACACCAGAACCCTCATCTGCAATGTGCTGATTGCAACAAAGCCAGGTTGAGGATCCTAACGTAGCTCAGCAGCATTAATACAAATAAGAGACTCAAAATGGAGACTGACGCATACACGCTCTGTAGGGCCTGGCTCTTTTTTTTTAAATTATTGATGAATTAGTCAATAATTTATTATTGCATAATATGTTGATCCAGTTCTTTTGTACATTGCTTTTGTTTGACAAATGTCAAGCTGTGAGCTTCCACCCTCCTCTCTGTCATTGTGTTTATGTCTGGAAGTCTTCCTTTATATGACCTCAACATACCAGCTTTGTAGAATTGGAGGCTGAGTGTGAATGACATGTATAAAGTGAGATCTGTGGCTTTAATTTAGTTACCTCTGAACTGTTGAGGTAACTTATCTTTATTTATCCTATGTGTGTGTGTGGCTTGAATTTATTTTTATATGGGTCCTGAGGATTTGAACTCAGGTCCTTATGCTTGTGCAGCAAGCACTTAGTCACTGACCCATCTTCTTTGCTTCAAGGTATGTGTGTGTGTATGTATGTATGTGTGGATGTGTGTATATATGTATGTGTGTATGTGTGTATATGTATGTGTGCATGTGTGTGTATGTATGCATGTGTGTATGTGTGTGTATGTGTGTATTTATGTATATGTGTGTGCATGTATGTGAGTATGTATGTATATGTACGTATATATTTTGTTTTTTGAGAGCTGACTGGGCCTGCTAAAAGGCTGATTTTTCAGATGAAGTTATTCTGTATAAAATGAGGCAGTTGTCTGGGGAGATGGCTTGGTCGCTACAGTGCTTTCTGTGTAAACATGAAGATTCCAGTTCAGGCACTGGGACTTAGGGAAAACTGTGTATGGGCCTGGAAGCTGGTTCAGCTAACCAACCTTCTGTTTCATCCATCAGTATGACTATGTGACTTGAAGACACACTTCAGCAAGAATTTTTAACTTTAAGAAGTATTTAATGCTATCACATTATTATACTCAACAGAACCAAGTGTCATCACTTAATCAAATCCCACACTCAGTTCATGTTTAGGTTTCATCAGGTCTTTTAAAATTGTTGCTTTGAGACCCAGAGCAAGCCGATACATCATGTCTGGTTTGCATGTGTCTTGAGCTTCCTGCCTCTGTCCCTTGCCCTCCCTCACATGTCACTGGCTGGATGGAGAAACAGTCTTCTAGTTCAGTTTTCACAGTGAGGACCAGCAGAACTTATCTCTCTTGGGGATTTAGTGGCAATGCATGTTTTCTCTTCAAGCTCCATACAGTCCTCCTAAGACAGAAACTCTAGGGCTGGGGCATGGAAATTTCTATTTAATCATCTCCCATAACCCATAAGTTGAGTATCACAGTCTGCCTCGGTTTTTCCACATAGGTCTGGTTGATAATATTTTCATACATTTTCTTTGATTAATGTTCAGAGACTGATAATCTCGACTCACATTCAGGTGGGTCGTCTTCTACCTCCCCTTCCCCCTGGGTCTCATTAGTGCTACACAAGACATTTACTATTGCACTACATCTCTTTAGACTTCTGTTTATTTTGAGGCAGATGTCACTATGTTATCTAAGTGGGCCTTGAACGCAACTCAATCCCAGGTAGGCCTTGACATTGCAATTCTCCTGTTTCAGTCTCCCATTGTAGTTAGTTCAGGTCTGTATCACTGGACCTGCCTGGGTTAAGTTTTGTTGAGACCGTATTTTCCCATTGTTTTAACTTGGCAGCACATATGTGCTTTCTGACCCAATCATGCTGAAGGCACTACCTGCAGCCCTATTTTCCCAGTGGTCTAACCATGACTAATGACTGTGTCCAAACCCACTATTTTCTGTGGGCTGTGAGATAGTTTTCTACTAATATTCATTTTTCACTCATTTTCAACTTTTTTTTTGGCTGCTGTGGCTTATTTGGGGATTAAGACAACCATCATGGTAATTTATGGTATAAGAGCATCATAAGTTCATATGAATTCTATTTACAAATTTATGAAATTTAGAGTAGTTTTGATAAGCCTTGGAATGAACTAAGTGGCTTTGAAATTACTTTAATTAAGTGAGGAAATAACAATTGATTTAGAATCTGGTTCTGAATCAGTTACAGTCTACCCTTGTCTTCTATCAAATCAATTCTTTCACCATAAGACTGTTTATTGTGTCTGTTTTTCAGCGCCTCTCTCCATCTATGATGACATAGTGATGATATATTCCTATCATCCTGAAATAGTGTTAAACTAGATGAAGGCTGCCAGAACACCAAGGCCCCTAGTAGATCCCACTCTATAATCTATGATGTAGGACAGTGACTCTCTAGTACTATTGACCCAGATATACAGAATGGAATGCACTTGGTGTTGTAACCCTGTTGATATACATACTCAAACATATAAACACATACACACAAGAAAAAAAAGTTTTGGTCTCTAATCCAGTCTTAGAGAATCAGCAAACCTCTGGGATAGAGGTCCAATAATAAGTTTCTCTAAGTGATTAACTGTGTTTTCCATTTTGTTTCTCTGTTTGGTTTTGTTGTAGCCTATTGCATAAAAAATTCCAATGTAAATGTGGGAAATCTCACAGGGACCCACCCCTAGATGAAGAGCTACAAGTAGTTAATGGGGGGGCCGAGGGGAAGAGAGAGAGAGAGAGAGAGAGAGAGAGAGAGCGCGAGAGAGCGCTAAACCCTTAGGGATGGTCACCCTAATTGGTTATTCAATATTAAGTGGTCAGTCCTACAAACATTTATGTATGGTTAACGCTGTGCTGACTTAGCACGTTGTTATTTATTTATTTATTTATTTATTTATTTATTTATTTATGTGTGTAGACAACATCAATGGTTAAAGAAGAGGAGGCCATGAGTCTGTTTGGGAGCTGGGGGGCAAGGGAATGGTAACATGGAGAAGACAGTAGGTGAAAATGATGTAGTCACATTTAATGGAAGGAAAAAGGAATCTGATGGCAATTCACTAGGCTAGAATGATTTCTTGATCTACTATTAGATTGCAAAATGATCTGGCCACTGCTGGATAAAAAGAATTTCATGTTCAAAAACATGTAATCTTTCAAAGACAAAAACCTCTCCTACAGAGATCTACAGTCATTCCCTTAAGATTGCTTCTCTCTTACAATTCTGTTTGCTGCAGGCAAGTGCCCCTCTGCTTCCAGCCACACAGTTAACTGTACTGGGAGAGGCTGATGTGATCAAAGTATAGGCTCATGGAAGTGGAGGACCACTGATTTGAGCTGGAGGCCCCAGCAAGGCTTCACACTGTGAGCAGGATGTGAACATTTATTCATAGCTCCCTGTGGGTAGGAAAGAAGAGAGACACATAGATAAGAAGCCACGAGAAATGAAGAGCATCCTGAATCAATGAGGCTTCACACTGTCTGTGGGGAAATGAACTCCAATGAAGAAAGGGTGGGGGGAAAATAAAACTTGAAGGAGTCTCAAAGGATGAGAAGGATTTAAACGGGCCCACTGGGGTGGACTTGGGATGGAGATGGTCCTGTTAGGTAAAGTCTGTAGCCTCACAAAACTTCACAACTGCAAGAGGTGTCTTTGACAGGCAGCAAGAAGCCTGGCAAGAGGACAATGGACTAATTCTTCTCAGCAAATCATAGCACTGCTCAAGGCCGAGGTGGTGTCTTTGGCAAGTGTTAGTGCTTTCCCTTAACATTGAGACTATTAGCAAACTGAGCCAGGTGAAAGTGAAGGGATTTCCTCAAGTGGAGAGGAGAGGAGCCTAGGAGATGACAGTCATTTCTTCCATTCCTCAGTAAAGAGAAAAAGAATGCCAGCATGTTTGACTGTGGTTTGTCTTCACAAACACTTCTGCTGAATGATGATTCCTAGTGTAATGGCACCAAGAAGTGGAGGATTCTCAAAAAAGGTGGTTGGATTATGAGGGCAACCACTTCTGAAAGGTGTAATGCCCATCTGCGGAGGGCTATGGGAATGTAGAGCAGATGATATCCAGTATTGCACAGGTTGACCTACCACATGAATGACTCTGTGTTGAGGAACCCCATTAGGCAGAGACCATGGAGGAGTCCTGCTAAAATAATGTTCATGATATAACCCCATTAGGCAATGTCCATGGGAACATCCGTCAACTGGCCCCACTAGGCAAAGCCTGTGGGGTGACTGGCTGTGGATACAGGTTGTTTTCTGTCTGTAACTTTCCTGAGTGCCACTGCTATGCCTCTCTAATAAGAACAGCTGTAGGGTTTTTTTTTTTTCCACAGCCCTTTGGTAGTGTGTTTTACATCTTTGGGCACGCTTACAGTTGTGGATAGTTATGTTGGATGTATAGAAATAATACCAGAATATTCTTCTTTACTGACACAAGAAAGTAGTGGTAGCTTCAGTCTCAAAAAACAACTAATTTTAGACTTCAGACTTTAGACTTTAGACTAATTTTAGCATACTAAAGTTCTCCTGCAGAAAATATACAAAAACTAATTCCTAGGTGTTGTTTATTGCTAAATCAAGGCCAGGCTGTTTTGAGAAATAACCCCCCCCCAATAGTTGACTTTCTGCACAAACCCTGACCACTCAAGGTTCAACCTGCTACTATTATTGTTAACTCCTGAGTTTCACTGTCATTCTCTGTCTGGGGAAAAGTTACATGCAAAACCATGCATTTATACTGGCCAGTCTTTGTGATCTAACTAGCCTGAGAATAACTGTGTGACTTTATATGTTATCAGAATGGGTTGGGTCCTGAACATTTAGCATGTATTTGTTCAGAATTTGGCAATGTAGGGGATGCAGCAGAAATGTAGGGAATGAAGCTATGCAGAATATGAGTATGGAATGAGTATGTATGAATGAGAGAGGGGGCAGCAGCAATCTAAGGGGAAAGAAAGAAGGAGAAATGAGTATGTATGAATGTGAGTGTATATGTGGAGACTGAGAGATGAAAAAAAGAAGGAGGAAGAGAAAGAAGAGGAGTAGAAAAAGGAGGAGGAAGAGGAAGAGATGATGAAGAAGAAGTGATGATAACTAAAAGGAGAGTGAGACAGATATGAGAGAATGATGAGCAAAAGTGAGTGCATATGTAGAAGAAGCACATGTGTGTGAGTATGTGTGTGAGAGATAAAGCTATGTGTTAAGAGTTGTTGCTATGTGTAGAAACTCAAAGAGCTGTAAAAGAATGTGTAAGAACAATGTAAAATGTTATATGGTGAGAGAGCTATTTGTATGAGATAGCTATGGCTGTGTGAAGATTTGTAATTATGTGAAGGCAAGGATGATAAAACTGTATAAAAGGAGATGTAGAAGAGAAATGTATGTAAAGATAGATGTCAAGATATGTGAAAATAGATGTAACTGTGTATAGAGTGTATGACCATATGTATGTAAGGTAAGATATATAGCATGTATAGAATGCAGCAATGTGAAGATATGCGGGCGAATAGAGACAGAAAAAGTCAGAGACCATGAACAGCTTGGGATCAGAAGCGCCCTGGACTGACCCTTCGAACCCCACTCCAACTATAGGAACACCAGACTCACTCTTGAGGGAGGGGGGACAAAACTGGATTTGGCCAGGAGTGGAGACTGATCCAAGCATTATTGGGTCACTGGGACCATAGGACTCTCTGCTCCCTGCCCAGGGAGGGGATGGGGAGTTGCGGAGAAGAAAAATGACAAGATGTATTGGGAGGGGGAAGGGACCTTGAATAAGGATATACAGGGATGGGAAAAAAATTTTCAGAGGGAAAGCTGAACACAAAGTAAATATATGTGTAGCAATCTTATTTGCATTACCACCATTGATAAGCCATGCTTATGATTCTTATCCTCTTTATAGTTATTGTTAATTTTTCCTCATTTTAAATTTATGTAACTGTTTTTTTTGTTAAATACAAAATAAAGAAGGAAAAAAAAAAGAAGTAAATGAGAAAGTTACCATTAGAAGGTATGTATGTTTCTTTATTTTACCAGTCAGTTAGATAGTTCACAATTATCCCAGATAAAAAAGTTTCTTATCCAAACCTTCCACTACTCTGAGGCATTCCTTATATTATCCTGAAGCAGATCATGGGAACTGGCCTCTCATGATTCACGTCACCCATCTTTTGATCATTATGTACATGAGACCTGTACAGGTCACCGACTCCTTCAGGCCTCTGCCCTGGAAGCTCATACAATTTTACTTTTAAGCATAACTATAGGAAACAGACAACAACAAGAAGAAATTAAAGCTATTGTTCTTTATGGAAAGGCATATTTTTCTATTCCCCACTTTAAGAAATGCAAATTGATTGAGACTAATTGCAAGTATAGTCCACTATGTTTAAGATGCATTAATAGTTACAAAGAAAAACACTCTGTGGAGGCTTCTGTGAAATGACAATTTGTTAAAAGCAAACATGCATGGAAAAGAGTCAACGTGTTTGATAGTTCTTAGCTAGCTTTCTAAACCTTGGCAGGCATCAGAAATGTTCATTAAAAAATGGTCCTTCCAAGTGAATTGATGATGATGGAGAACTTTCCCTTTGAGGAAGGAAATAAATACCACCACTCCAATTTTCTGACTATGGATGGGCAATTCCTTCTCACTGTGGTCTGGTTAACAGCCAAAGGAAAATGGAAAAATTTGTGTTGAATGAACCTGATGCCCCAAAACACATAGAAAGGTGATTTCCTTTCTTTATCTCACTGGAAGGATGGTCAGGGGAATTGAACTGTTAGCACTGGGCTTCTTCACTACTTACGATGTACAGGACAGACTGCAACATGTTTGGAGAGGAACACCAGCAGTATTAGAATAGATGGGAAGCAAGCCAATAAACGCTCCATGAGGAGGGACATGCCCATATATGTCTGTTTAGATTCTGTTTCCAAGGCTTCACATTTTGAGATGGTTGAGGGCATAGATTCTAGCACCGTGCTTGATTTCAGTAACCCACTACCTGATGATTTAGAAGAGACTGAAAAGAGATGTCTTGAAGCTAGAGAGAGACAACCCTGGGGCAGGCATACTCAAAGGAGCTCCTGCTTCAGCAATTCTGGCAGAGCTGTTCTCAACCCTGATTTCCAAGCCCCAGCACAGAGGGCAGTGAATTCTATAGCTTGAAGGTTGATCCAGAACCTTTTTACTTATCAAAGAAAACTACGCTCTTAAGCAAGAACGTGTAGTATAGACCACAGTGAAAAACTAGTGAAGTTACATTTGACTTCGTGAGTGGGTTGACAGCAACAGAAATTAGGAATTGGGTATGATAGATGTCCTATTTGGGGGAGGACAGTTTGGAGACTCAGGTTACCATTGGGTGATGGCTATGTGGCCAGGACAGTTTGGGGACTCAGGTTACCACTGGATGATGGCTATGCGATCATACTTAATTCCTCTGGTTTCATCCTATGTTTTGTTGCCCTCAAGCAGTCCTTTTGATCTATTTATATAGTTTTGAGCTCAGCTACTCCAGGTACAAACAAACATGTTTATTATGGATGTTATCCCTGATAGCTGAAGTATGAGAAATGTTATCACTCCAAACTGGATCAGAAATCACAAGAATAGACAAGACTGAAGGAGAGTCCTGAAATCAGCAAGGAGGTCCTTTTATACTAAGTGACAAGGGACATTATTGGCCATTAAGTTTAATGATGAAGTAGAGAAATCTTTATAAGTTTTTCAAAGGTATATCTATAAAAGTCTTTAAAAAAGCAAAACCATAAATATATATACACATTATATATGTATATATATATATTTGCAACAACTGTAGATAGCTGGGCTGGGCCCATACAAGAGTAGCACTATCCACAATAAATCAGGAATAAGGAGGCTCACAGATCCCTGTCTTTCATTGTGTATCCACTACTGAACCCACAAGGGTACAGTGAGTATCTTCAAATGTGACCACATTCACATCCATGGTTAATCTCAGTGGGTCATTCAAACAAAAAGATTATATATGAACATGAAAGACAGACAGACAGACAGACAGACAGACAGACAGACACACACACACACACACAGAGATATTTGTGCAAAAGATGGACGAATTGATGGTATTGGTTGATAGAGAGGATGGGAGTGTTAAGTATGCATTATGTACATGTGGAAAGTTGTTTAAAAACAACTTTCATTAATAAAAATATATTTAAGTTGACATTTGGAATTTAAGAAAATATTTAGGGAGTACAAGGCAGAATGAATTCAGATCTTCTTGAACTGTGTTTCTGGAACCGAGGATGGCCAGGGGATGGTTCATCAGCTGGCTCTACAGCTTCAGTCACCCATGAAATAAAATGTGAGTAACTCTGCTTGTGTGACCACTCTTTATTTGAATAGTTTGTGAGTGGGTTGCCTGGGAAACTCTTAAGACAAAACCTTCCCATTGACTTTCAAACGTGGACATCTATATTGTTTCTCTACCTGCATTTGAAACACACAGTATCTTCCAAAAAAGAAAACAAATTCCTTTCACAATTCAGCCATCTTTCACTATGAAGACCTAAGATTACTCTCACTATGTGATTAAAGATAGTAAATTTTCTAGTTTTTCTTTGTTCTTACACCCTGAGTTTAAACTTTTGGCTCTAGTCTGAACACATTTCTTGAACACATTTCTAAGACCATCATTTGCCTTCAGCATCTTGTAGTTTAACCAGTGAGCTTTTGTCTGTTTTCAGTTAATTAGTTAAAACAAAAACAAAACAAATAAATAAACACAAAAACTGAAAGATATAGGAGTCCAGACAGTGAAGATAAGGTAGATTCCTAGACAGGATATTCTGCGAGTGTGACATGTCATGGTGAATGACATGGGCTTTGTAACCAAACTGCTAGAAAATGAAGCTTGTCCACGGTGGATGGGTGGCCCTGGCTGGGTCCCAGTCTCTCTTGGTGCCAGGTCTTCCCAGCAGCTGCTTCAGTACCTCAGGAGTCTCTCAGAGCTTATGAGGATTACTAAGTACTTTGAATGGAGTGGTCTGAACAATGCCTTGTTCATAGCAAACATTTAGCAAGTGTGGGATATTTTAATTAGGAGCAGTGGTGATGAAATTGTGCCATTCACTCAATTATGAAATTAAATTTAGGAGTGCTTACAAAGTAGGCTGTCCCTTTGGGCAGTGAGAGGTCTAACTTTAATTTGGGATTAATTGGGAAGATATGCTTTCACCAAATGGATGCTGGTGATGAGGTCATTCTAGGACCACAGTGTGGCCGATGTGCAACACAGAGGCAATGAAAAAGAGAGTAACAGAAGGATACAGTATGATGGGGAGGCAGAGACTGTTCCCACGGTAACTGGTTGCTAGGGACAAACATTTGGCAAAGCATGCTGGAGAATCACAATTTCTTTGAACAACAGTTAATGAAAATACTCTGCACTTAGAGTGAGCCTCAGACAGTGTGAGAGACTGCAGATGTGGGGAAATTGGTAAAAGTGTTCTGAAGGCACTTTCTCTAGACTAGCTATTTTACTCTTGTGCCCACACAAAAGGTCTGGGTGACACCAGAAGAATCAGGGCTGAGCATGATAGATTTAATTTCCATTTTGGGGAGGGCATCTTGGAACCTCCTTTCACAATCAGATGGGTAGTGCATGTGGATGTAGAAAAGTCTTCTCATTCTTATGTATTATCACCCTGTAACAGTTCTGATTTATTCAAGTCCTGAGAAACACTCTAAGTACTGATAAGTGGATATTGTTTATGAGGGATGGAATCCTCTGACTGCCTGAGGCAAATAACAGTGCCTACACTGAGCAAAACAAGTCTTTGGAAGATCTCATGTAAAATGCTAAATAGGGCTGGGATCCTCAAGGTTCCCTTGAGAAACAAATGGGTGTGTACATTCATGTATTTAAACATCTTTTTGAAAAATTAGCTAACATGACTAATGGATTTAGGGGGCAGCAAAGTCAAAGGTTGGGTGGGCATGCTGGAGCTCTATGGCGTAAGAGCAGGCTGGCTCAGAAAGTATTTGAAGGCAGGTCCCCATATCTTTGGGAACCTCAGTATAGTTTTCTCCGAAGGCCTCAGCTGATGTATGAAGCTCATGTTATGAAGGGTGATTTGTAGAACTTAAAGTCTGTTGTCTTAAATGTTACTTGTACTTAAAGAATACCTTCGTAAAGATGACTGGGCTATGGTTTCAACATATATTTGAGTACTTTGTTCAGTACATTAAAAAAAATGGAATCTTGTGCTTGCTATGATCTGGCCAGTGTAACACATAAAACTAAACATCGCGAGACTTGTCCCAGCAGAAAGGTCTAGGCCGTGCCCCGCTAGGCCCCATCTCCAGGGCAAATTGCATCATCAGACAAGGACTGAGGGCCTTGGAAATGTAGTCCCTTGCCAAGAGCAGAGTCAAAGATCGAACAGACCCCTTGCTCAGAGCAAACAGGAGACACACAAGCCTTCTAGCCACAACTGACTAGGAGTTGACTAATTGTGAACCACTGAAGCCATGGGCAGATGCCAGCAAGAATACATATAACAATATAAAGAACAACAAGGCAACACCAGAAGAAACTAGTGGTCCTACAGCTACAGGACCTGAACAGAACAATGAAGAGGAATCAGAAGGAAGCAACAGCAAAAACAGATTTAAACAATACCTGTCTACAAATCTGGCCCTTAGAAGTATTAGAGGGAAAACTCCAACCTATAGATCCTAGATATACTGATGAATACACAAGCAATAACCCCACAGAAGAAAAACCCAGGGAAAGGAAATACATACAACCCACCATCAAAAATAACAGGAAATATTAATCATTGGTCACTAATATTCCTTAATATCAATGGACTCAACTAATCTATAAAAAGACATACATTATGGATACAAAAAGCCGTCCTTCTGCAGCATACAAGAAACACACCTCAACCTTAAAGACATACACAGGCTCAGAGTAAAGGGTTGGAAAAAGATTTTCCAATCAAATGGCTATAAGAAACAAGCTAGGGTTGCCATCCTAATATTGAACAAAGTAGACTTCAAACTAAAATCAATTAAAAGAGACCAGGATGGACATTATTTATTCATCTCAGGAAAAATTGGTCAAATGAGATTTCAATCCTGAATATTTATGCCTCTAATATAAGGGCACTTATCTATGTAAAAGAAACAATACTAAAACTCAAATCCCACATGAACTCTTATACCTTAATAGTGGGAGACCTCAATACCCCACTTTCACCCTTGGATAGGTCAACCAGACAGAGACTCAACAGAGAAATAAGGAGTCTAACAGAGGTTATTATGAAAATGGATTTATTAGATATTTACAGAAGCTTCCACCCAAACACAAAGTAATATGCATATTTCTCAGCTCCTCATGGAACTTTCTCTGAAACTGACCACATAATTGGTCATAAAGCAAAATATCAATAGATACAAAACAGTGGAAATTGTCCCTTGTATCATATCAGACCATGATGGCCTAAAGTTAGAGTTCAGCAACATCAAAAATTACAGAAAAACCTACCATCTCACAGAAACTAAACATCACTCAACTAAACCACCTCTGGGTCAAGGAAGAAATTAAGAAAGAAATTAAAGACTTCCTAGAATTTAACGAAAATGAATCCACAACCTACCCAAACTTGTGGGAAATCATGAAGGCACTCTTGAGAGGAACGTTCATAGCACTAGATGCCTATATGAAAAATCTAGAGAAATCCCACATTAGAGAACTATCAGCACAGCTGAAAGTCTTAGAACAACTAGAAGTAAACTCACCTAGAAAGAGTAGACGGTAGGAAATAATCAAGCTTAGAGATGAAATCAATACAATTGAAACAAAAAGAACATTACAAAGAATCAATGAATCACAGAGTTGGTTCTTTGAGAAAGTCAACAAGATAGATAAACCCTTATCCAAACTAACCAAAAAGCAGAGAGAGAGTATCCAGATAAAAAAAAAATCAGAAATGAAAAGGGGACATAAAAACAGACCCCTATGAAATCCAGACAATTATCAAGTCATACTTTGAAAATCTACACTCCACAAAAATGGAAAACCTAGAAGAAATGGACAGATTTTTGTACAGGTGCCATTTACCAAATTTAAATGAAGACCAGATTAATTACCTAAACATATCTGTAACCCTAAAGGATATTGAAGCTGTCATTAAAAGCCTCCCAAGTAAAAAAAGCCAAGGTCCAGATGGTTTCAGTGCAGAGTTCCACCAGACATTCAAAGATGAGCTATTACCAATACTCCTCAAACTGTTTCACATAGTAGAAATTGAAGGAATATTGCCAAACTCTTTTTATGAGGCCACAATTACTCTAATACCCCAGCTACTCAATGACGCAACAAAGAAGGAGAATCATAGACCAATTTCCCTCATGAATATTGATGATAAAATTCTCAACAAAATTCTGGCAAATCCTATACAACAATATGTAAAAAATATCATCCAACATGATCACGTAGGCTTCATCCCAGAAATGCAGGGATGGTTCAACATATGAAAAACTGTAAATGTCATCCATTATATAAACAACCTGAAGGAAAAAAAAACACATGATCACATCCTTAGATGCTGAAAATGCCTTTGACAAAATTCAACATTCCTTTATGATAAAAGTTCTGGAGAGATCAGGAATACAGAGACAATATCTCAATATAATAAAGGGGACTTATAAGAAGCCGACAACCTGTTCCGGTTCCGCCACCGGGACCTGTGCTCTCTGCGGCGTCCCAGCGCACTCTGGAGCAGGGGCAGCTGAACTCTGCACCTGGCCACACCCGCAGCCCCTGCTGCTCAGGGAATCTACTAAGAGCCCTACTGCGACCCTGAACTGAGTGAACTGAGCAAACCAACTGCAGGGGTCTATGAGGGGCGGATTCGAACCCTGA
>PVIH01026579.1:0-18477 GCA_004025045.1 Sigmodon hispidus | reverse complement strand
CTCCCATTATTCTCCATTTTTCCATAAGGTCACATATATTTTATTGTCCCCTTTTCATATATATTTTTATGGATTGATAGACCACAGGTTCCCAAGTGGCTTCTTCATATATATTTTATTTTGTTTAAACCCTCCCTGACCCATCATTTCTTCATGCCTATTTCTCTACTACTTGCTTGACCTATACTGTTCCCAGTGTTCCCCTTTATTGACCCTGTTTACCTAGACTATTGCCTATAAATGTATCCATCCCTAAATACCCTAAAACAAAAGATTTGAAATAAATATCCTCATATGAGAGAAAGCATGCATCATTTGTCTTTTGGGGCCAAGTGACCTTATTCAATATAAGATCTCTAGACTCAGAAATCCTGATACAGACACATTAGAATAAGACTCATCTGTAAAGATATATGATATTTGCAGGTAAATGCATGAGATAGCTTTAAAAAATAAATTGCATGCTTTAATTTGATTATAAAATAATAGGTTTATAAATGTATCGTTAATACACAATTAATTTTGGCTACCCCTTCCATATCTATACCTTCTAGATCTTTTTATGACCCCCACTATAATCTTTTGTCTCACAATATTCCTTCTCTGTATTTTAATATTATCTAGGTGCAGATCATCTAATTTATACTACCCTCTAGCTCTGTTTAAAGTTCATAAAAAGGCAAATTTCATGTTTGAAGAATTATTCTTTATCTGAGAAGCCTTTTCTAATTTCATGATGTAAAGCATGTAATACATGCCTCTCACATTAATTTTTTCTTTTACTATCAATATATTTTTCTTATATAATATATCCTTATTTTGGTTTCTCCTTCCTGTATATTTTCACTTCATCTCAACTTTCCTTACATTCAGATCCACCTCCTTTCTGTCTCACACTGGAAGAATACACTTCTAGGGAATAATAATAAAGTCAGATAAAACCAAAACAAACATTTATACCTGGAAGAAAATAAAATAAAAAGAATACAAGGAAAAGTGGGACACAGAGAATCACTCATATTTTTATTCAGGAATCCCATAAAAACATAAAACTGCAAGCCATAATATATAATAAAATAATAAATGAATAAAATAGAAAGTACATTTTAAAAATAAAAAAAAATATGAAGCCCTGACATACCAGTATGAGATAAGTAACCTGCAAAGAAAGATGCCATCTACTGCTGGGCATGTGGCTTACCTTTAAGAGTACTTTGTTTCTCTAGTGAGATGCTCTTGGGTAAAACTAAATTTCTATTTACAGGTAGTTATCAATTGGAAATAGCTTTTAAATTAGAGATGGAACTATGTGTCTAATTCTCTTGTCAGTTCTGATGCAGGCCCCTGTAGGCCCTGGTTATGATGTCATAGTCTCTGTGAGTTTCTATGTTTGTCAGTCCTGCTGTGTTTCAAAGGCCTGATTTTTTTATGCCCTTCATCTACTTCAGCTTCTTTACTTTTTCTGTTTCCTTTTCTACAGGGTTCTCTGATTCCTAAGAGGAGGGATTGTTACAGATAACACTTTTAGGGCTGTGTGTTCTAGGGTCTCCCACTCTCTGTATATTGTCTGGCTATAGGTCTCCATATTTGTTATCATCTGCTGAAGAAGGAAGCTCCTCTGATGATGGCCAAGCAAGACGCTGAGCTATAATTACAGGAAAATGTCATTAGGAATTCATTTATAGCTACATTTTACTACTAGAACAACAGTACTTGGTTTTCTTCAAGGTTTCTGGTTGATCAAATCCCTGGTTCTTGCTAACCTAGGCAGAATCCAGTATAGGTTCCATTTCATAGAGCTGGCTATAAGTCAAATCATATATTGGTTTGTTACGCCCACAAGCTTTGTGCCACCATTGCATGCTTTATCTTACAGGCAGATCACCACATTAGATCAAAGAGTTTGTAGATGGTTTGTGTTTATGTATCTACTTTGGTAGCATGGATAGTACCTTCCAGTACCAATAATATAGCTTTAAGGAGTGTACGCTCCATGTAGGTACCAATTCAACTTCTCAGCATTGAATTAGTTATGTAAAGGTTACCTTCAACTACAGGGATTTGCTGTCTGTTTGTGTAGATTTCCTGGATGTTTCATGCCTGGAGTTATTTATATGTATCCTTTTTTAGACTGAACTACTCATTTCTTCTATCTTATCTTTAATGACTGAGAGTTACTTTTTGTTCGGCTGACCTGTGTATTGGCAAGAATGAGGTATTGAACCACTCACTTTCACTGTGTAAGTGTCAGTATGTGACTTAACCTATAATAATGTTTTTTTTTTTAAAAAAAAAAATTGGTTCCCCTGTGTTTGGATCATAAAATTGAAAGAATTGAAAAGTTATCTTGGTGGATTTTTCCTATGGTACATATGTATTATCCTTCCCTTTTGCTGAGTCTTAACCATTTCCTCAGTGGAGAGGGTGAGAAGGCCCAGAGTCAATGATACAGACCCTGGGAGTCAGTTGAAATGCAAAGGACTAACTCCTTTATTCAACAATGGGGAGAGTCTTATATATCCTCCTCTCAGCACCCAGTCTGTGTCATGATCTGGTGATAGTGCATGGCTGTCCCTCTTAAGATGGGCACAATCAGAAGATCTGACAGCATTTGTTGCTAGGCAGATTCCCAGCCATCAGGAATGTTGGATAGCATCTATTGCTAAGTCCTCATGCAGATTCCAGATTGGCTTATAACATAGTACATTATTTGTATGGCTTGGCAACGAGTTTGAGCCAATTTTTCTTGACCTTATAGGCCTGTCCTACTACACTTTCCTAAATCTTCTCATTAGTTTTTCTTTGAAGACTAATTTTTTAGATATTAAAATGTCTATACTGGCTTGTTTCTGATCCATTTACTTGGAATATCTTTTTCCATACCTTTAACTTCAGGTGTTGTCTATTCTTGATATTAAGGAGAGTTTCTTAGATTCAACAGAAGAATGTATCCTGGTTTCACATCTATTCTGCTAATCTGCTGTGTATTTCTATTGGGGGGAATTGAGACCATTGATGTTGAGAGTTATCAATGAGCAGTATTTGTTTATTCCTATTATTTTGTTGTGGTGGTACCCTCACATACACCTTTTTTTGTGGTCCGGATTTATTTAATGCTTGTGTTTTCTTGAGTGTGGTTAAGTTCTTCAGATTGAAGGTTTCTTTCTAGTGCATTCTTTCTGTAAGCCTGGATTTGTAGATAAATACTGTTTAAACTTGTTATCAACATATAATTTCTTTATTATTGTGATTGAAAGTTTTGCTGATTATAGTAGACTTGGCTGGTCTTTTTAGTCTTTTGGAGTTTGTAGAACATCTATTCATGCCCTAGCTTTCAGAGCCTCTATTGGGAAGTCAGATGTTATTCTAATAGTTTTTTTTATGTTATTTCATTTTTTACCAACAGATTTTAATATATTTTTTGTTGTTCTGTACATTTAGCATTTTGATTATTATGTGCTTAGGGATATTTATTTTTAATACAGTCTATTTGGTGATTTATATTCTTTTGGTACTTTGGAAGGCATCTCCATATACAGGTTATGGAGATTTCATTTTATGCGTTTGTTGATTAAATTTTCATAGATTTGGTCTTTTTTTCTTTATTTATTTTGTATTTATCAAGAAAAACAGTAAAATGAATTTAAAGTGCTGATAAGTTAACAATAACTATAAAGGAGATAAAAATCATGAGCATGACTTGTCAAGGGTGATAATGCAAATAAGATTGCTACACATGTATTTACTTTGTGTTCAGCTTTCCCTCTGAATTTTTTTTTCCATCCTTGTATATCCTTATTCAAGGTCCCTTCCTCCTCCCACCACATCAGGTCATTTTTTCTTCTCCACAACTCCCCATCCCCTCCCTGGGCAGGGAGCAGACAGTCCTATGGTTCCACTGACCCAATAATGCTTAGATCAGTCTCCACTACTGGCCAAATCCAGTTTTGTCCCCCCTCCCTCAAGAGTGAGTCTGGTGTTCCTATAGTTGGAGTGGGGTCCGAAGGGTCAGTCCAGGGTGTCTCTGATCCCAAGCTGTTCAGTGGTTGTGGTTTGCCGCTTGGGCATGCTTGGCTTTTTTTCTTGTTTGTTTGTTTAGAGACCACTAAAGAGTGAGTACATCCCCTGCTTATCTTTCTGAGATTGTGATACCTCGCTCAGGAGGATATTCTCCAAATCCATCCATTTGCCTTCGAATTTTAGGGTATCATTTTTTTTCTTACTGCTGAGTAGTACTCCATTGTGTAGAAGTACCACAGTTTGTTAATCCATTCTTCAGTTGAGGGACATCTAGGTTGTTTCCAGGTTCTTGCTATTACAAATAATGCTGCTATGAACATAGCTGAGCTAATACCTTTGGAGTGTGAATGTGCCTCTTTAGAGTATACACCCAGAAGTGGTATTGCTGGGTCCTTGGGGAGATTGATTCTTAATTTTCTGAGAAACCTCCATATTGCATTCCAAAGTGGTGAATCCGAAATAGTGCTCAGAGCCATTAGGATGCCATCTATCAATTCTGTATTCTCATCTCCCAGACATGCTCTGCTTTGCTTCTAAGACCTATATAGTGTCTGTTCCTTTTTTCTAGGACAGTAATTTTTATTATTCATAGTACTGTAACCCTTTAATACAATTTATCATGCAGTGGTGAGCCCCTACCATAAAATTATTTTATCATTAATTTGTAATTGTACTTTCCTTACTGTTATGAATTTCAATGTAAATATTTGAAATATAATCCCTGTGAAATTTATCATTCAACTCTCAGAGGAGCCTTTATTCATACGATGAGAACCACTACTTTAGAGAATTAACCTTGGGCTACTGGATCTTCCAGAAAACTAGTACCATGTGTGAGTTTAATGATGTCTGTACCATGTCTGAATGGGTATTAACAAACAATTCACATAAAACAATACTAAAGTATAACCTACATTTCACCATTAACCCTGCTTTTTTTCAAATAATTAAAAATTTTACTTTAAATATAGTGAGTTACATTAGACTGGCAAAGCAATTTAGCAAAGTTTTGGAAATATCATAGACAACTTGATTTACATGCTTACTGACATTCTGAATTAAGAGGTCCTTGAGAAAGAAAGTTTATGGCAGCAATTGGGCATCCTATATTCAAAAAGCAGAAAGCAGTTCAGCCATAAGAGAAAACATGTATCCCAGTTTCCTTCTCCTAAATAATAATAATAAAAATCTCAGATAGAAAATGATATCTCTGATGTCAGATACATAAAATATGTAGAACAAAGTATAATATATCTAAACACAGAACTGAATTAGTGTCATGTAAAGTAAAATTCTCTGCCCTAAGAACATAGCAAGATAACAATTTTATAATGTAAATTTAGAACTGCATTGATCTAGTGAATTAAGCCTGCTTTTATACTTAAAAAAGACTTAAATAGAAACTCTTTTTCAGAATATTCCTCTTGTTTTTCTCAACCTAAAACTGATTGATATCAAACTTTCTTATCATACTGTTTTGGTAGCTCATATTTTATGTCTTTTTTCAAAGCCTGTTTTTCTTGGATGTTTATTAAATTCACAAAATAGTTTCTTGTATGGCATAGTTTAGTAACCAATTGTTTTTCTTCTGATTAAGTGTTATGGTATAGTATAATGGTTTCTTGTGTCCTACACTGTGAGGATTTGTTGGATGGTTTGCTGGCCATTGAGTGAGAAACAACAAATCCTTAGTGGTTTCTTGTAATCTTGCAATTAGCAACTTCAAACACAATATTTATTAATTTTCACATTAAAAGCCCTTGCTGTTGTACATTTCTTTGTAGGAGAAAAAATTTATTTCTTGTTCTTTTTAATGATCTTTTCAGTAATTGCCCCTCAACAGTTTCATTGAGCCTTATTTATGACACCTAAATATTTATTCTAATTTCCACTTGGATTAAATTTTCTCAATTATGCTTTGTTCATTCATCATTATTGCTTTATAAAGTTCATTATATGAAATAATCTGGAGCATGGTTCACATTTCAGTTCTAATACCTCTTTAGCAAAACTTAAAAACAACTTATATCACATATATTACACAATTTGTTCTCTTTATCTCCCATTTTACCTATTTATATCACATGAAGGTACCTTGCTTGTTGCTCAAATTCTACTCCAGCTTGGAAGGACTTACATCCCCAAATTCTGAGCATGCTGCTACTAATAGTTCTCAGCACTCTGATCATTTCAACTTATCTGCAAACAGCTATTTCACCTAAAGTTAATTCTCCTTATCTCTGCTTGGGACATCATGAAATGCTGTCTCAGTGCTTCCTATAAAATCTTTTGAAGCTGTGGTGATATATATTTAGTCAGAAATATCATAGATATAAAATTAGTCAGAAATATCATAGGACAGAGTGATTTCTCCAGCCTTCTTTTTTTTTTTTTTTTTTTTTGAGACAGGATTTTCTGTGTAACAGTCCTGGCTGTACTGAAACTTGGTTTTTAGACCAAGATGGCCTCAAACTCACAGAGATCCTCCTGCTTCTTCCCTTTGCCTCCCAAGTGCTGGGGCTAATGATGTTCACCACCACTGCCTGACTAGCTCAGTGAGTAGAGCGTGGGACTCTTAATCCCAGAGTCCTGTGTTTGTGCCCCACATTGAGCACTAACTATTTACATGAATTCTATTTGGCATATAATGAAAACCAGGAGTCAAATATTAGAGAAAAGATGGAATATCAGAGAGATAGAGAAAAAACTCACAGCTACTTCTCATCCACCACTCTTCATGCCTTTCTCCACCAAATCCTCTCCTCTTTCTTCAGTCCTCAAAGGAACTAAGTGAGAATGCTGAAACACCTCTTTTCTTCTTCCACCCAACTATCTTAACTTCCTCTTCCCACATTCCTAAAGCTGAAATTAAAGGTGTGGGTTACCACTCCCTGACTTTCTTTGCTTGATATATTTCAGACTAATTTTATTAAATATATATCACCACAGAAGGCATTGTTAAAATGAAGGCAAAGTGGGCTTTCCCTAGGTCAAACTTCTATTTTATCCTTTTCTCTAGAAATGTTGCACCAAGGAGCTTCCCTTAACATGCTCCCTAGATAATGAAGCTAACCAGAGTCTGCATCCTAACAAAATGATCCTATAGCATCACCATTATCATCAAACTGAATTCTCATCTTAATTACTTTCTATACTTAACTGTGAACTTACTATAATAGTATCAGAGACTCATTTTTATTTCTTAAACATTTGGCATTGACTATAATGCAATAGTTCCATAAATACATTTCAGATTAATGGGTAGATGGATACTCTTTTATTTTGACTAATTGGATAACAAAGTAAGTCTTATCTGTTTTCCTTGTCATTTCTATTGGTCTTTATAATATCATTAATTTGGTAAAATAGACTTGACATTAGTTTATGGCAAAGTCTATAATATATCACACTAATTCTTTTTTCCTTTTAAATATAATTAACTCGATAGCATTGACTTGTTCACACAAGATTAAAATAAATGGACAATATAAGATAAAATTTAAAAATCCACATGAGCCAAGTATTTTTTCTCATATAGGAATGAAATATGCAAATAAGTCAGTGATTTCTTTTGAAATTAGACTGTTAAAACAAAAGCTGCCCACACAAACTATGCTATAGGTAATTGAAATCACTTAAAATTTTATTCATTTCATAATTTACAATTTTCTATTATAATATTCTTTTTCAGCATTATTTTATTACTTCATATTTATATGTGTGTGTGCTTGTATGTGGGTATGTGCATATGTCTGTAGAATTGAGAAGATGTTGAATAGCCTGGAACTGGAATTATAGGCAGTTGTAAGCTGCCCGACAAGGGTACTGATAATCAAATCTGAGTATTCTGTAAAAACAGTACCTAATCTTTATTGTTTGAACCATGTCTATAGCCCATAAAACTTTTTTCAGGACTACACGTAGACATATCATACACTTGATAAATATGTGTATACTTTTATAATATGTGCCTATGTTCATTCTAAATATTGATTCCAATAATACAAAATTTTTGAGGCATTTAATAACCAAAAAACTTCCAATGTGTCAAAGTAGATGAGTTGGCAATTAATACTATGTCAAAATAATAGTTTCATTTAGAGTAAAAATGTTAAATGGGTAAAATTTGTTACTTATCTCCATCACTGTTAGTTGTAGCCAGTTCTGCTATTAGTAAACAGGCTAAACAAACAAGCACTTAAAACATAGATTTTCATAATTAAAGTTAAATAATTAATGAAGACTCTTCTTCAACTCATATTCCACATAATAACTATACAACAACAATGATCATATTTTTGTGGTTGTATTCAGGCTACTCCTGAATTCATTATTCATGTTCTCATCTTGAACAAAGTGATGAGCTAAAAGAGTCTTGCAATAGCATGTTGATTTTTCATTTATGGTGCATTTTTCTCTATAATTAATTTAGAGGACAGCAAGGCTATGCTGGATATGAGCTACTGGAGTTTCTCATTTATTTTTTTTCTATATGATGCTATTCTGCAAGGACTAGAAATTAAAGAAGCACATTTTCCAGACTTCATTTTAAAAAGAAGTCTAAATGTGAATTATCTCTGTTCCATTGGAATCACCAACTTCAGGTAGAGGCTACATTGTCAAAGTTGTTGCCTCTGGTTGCATAAGTCATAAAGTCAAGAATGTAAAGAAAATAATACACCATAACAATCAGATTTCAAAATGAATTATCTAACTCTGAATGGTCAAAGGCAGCACCCATTATTGCATGCTTTAAAAAATGAAAGTGTTTCAATTATTGTTTGTGATTGCTGTTCTTTTGGAGCTTCTAATATTTTTTTTAAAAAAGACATGATTCTTTAGGGTATATGTCCAATGGATTTGGAGAATATCCTTCTGAGCGAGGTATCACAAACATACAAATTTAAGCAGAGGATGTACTCATTAGTGGAGTTTAAACAAAAAGCAAAGAACACCAAGCTGCAAACCACAACCACTGAACAGCTTGGGATCTGAAGAAACTTAAGAGAGACATCCAGGGAGTCCCCTAGAAAAAGAAAATAGAGAAAATCTCCATAGCTAATTGGGAGCTCAAGAGGTTGCAATCAAGAAAAGATGGGAACAAATCACGACAGAAGCTGATTGAGAGAGAAACAACAAGGAGGAAGAGAAAAAAAAGTGACAAAGATCTTTTTTCTTAATTGGTTTGTTATTTCTTTTTTAATTTTTTATTTTTTACTATGAATAAAGTCACATGTTTTATCCGTATATATCCTTATTCAAGGTCCCTTCCACCTCCCAGCCCCTCCAGTCACTTTCTCTTCTCCACATCTCCCCATCTCCTCCCCAGCAATGGCAGGAGGTCCCAAGGACCCAGTATTGCTCAGTTAAGCATCCACTCCTAGCAGATCCAGTTTCCGCACCCCAACATCTAGACTGAAGTGACAGAGATCTTAATAGAGGAAGCAAATATGGGGTTGGAAAAAGACCAGGTTCTAGGGAAACCTCCAAGAACTCACAGGATGTCCCTGCATAGGTCTCCAACCAGTAGCTAAGGCATTGCCTAAACAGGACTTCCCCCCATAATCAAATGAATAACCACCCTAAGTGTCATCACAGAACTTACATCCAACAATGAATAGAGTTAGAGGCAAGGATACATGCCTGAGCAATGGGCTGAGTCCCTGGTCTGCTGATAGTTTGGGGAAGAGATGAGGAAATTCTCACAGTGATGGCTGGCTGGAGTTTTGGGGAGCTCACTGAATCAAGAACAGACATTTTAGAACCATCTGGAAAAGGAACTAAGACCTTCAAGGATAGGAAGTATGGGCAGTATGTGGAGACTCAAGGGGAGGGTTCAGACAGTGTTTCTGGGCACCTTGGACCAGCAACGTGGAGCCCATTCCCTCCAGAGGAATACCTAATCCAGTCTTGATATTAGGCTGAGGAAAACAAACTTGCCTAGAGTGGATGTTGAGATAATCCACCTTGGGACCTCTTGCCCTTTCTGGAGAGGGGCTGGGGGATGGGGAAGAAGGATGCTGAAGGATGACTGGGAGTGGTCTGGAGGAGAAAAGGAGTTGAAACAAGGGAATATATGCATAAAAATGAGACTTTATTCTATAAAAATAAAAAACAACATTAAAAATAAAAATTAAAAAAGAAAATAACTTAATCTCCAGACTTGCATAAACTTGTGTTGAGAATTAATAAATGAGATAAGGATTAAAAAACCCATGATTCTGACTTAAACCTTCTCTTTTCTTAGAATAATGATATTTGTTTCTTGCTAGGAATGCTGACATACACAAACACAATTTATAAATACTTCATAACTGCAGTTCCTCCCAAGCCCCTATGGCATTTGAAGTTTAAAGTATAAATACTATAATAGTAAGCTATTTACACTGAATAGCTGCAACCATCTACTTATAAATTGTCAATATTTTCAAAGATAGAATTACACAAAGCATTTTCTAAATCATGAGCTAAAAAGTGTTTTTGTTATCTAGCCTTTGGTGGTAAACATGTTCCAAGAAATATGTTCTTGATTTTTTTGCAACAGACCCCCAGAAAATCCAGAGAATTATCAGGTCATACTTTGGAAATCTATACTACACAAAAATGGAAATCCTAGAAGAAATGGATAACTTTCTGGACAGGTACCATTTACCAAAATTAAATCAAGATCAGATTGAAGCCATAAACAGACCTATGACACAAAAGGAAATTGAAGTTGTCATTAAAAGCCTCCCAAGTAAAAAAAGCCCAGGTCCAGACAGTTTCAGTGCAGAATTCTACCAGATATTCAAAGAACTAATACCAATACTCCTAAAACTGTTTCATATAGTAGAAACTGAGGAAATATTGCCAAACTCTTTTTATGAGGCCATGATAACCCTGATACTCAAGCGACACAAAGACACAACAAAGAAGGAGAATTACAGACCAATTTCCCTCATAAACATTGATGCAAAAATTCTCAACAAAATTCTGGCAAAACGAATCCAACATCATATAAAAAAATTCATTCGCCACGATCATGTGGGATCATCCCAGAAATGCAAGGATGGTTCAACATGCAAAAAAACTGTAATTGTCATTCATCATATAAAAAATTGGAGAAAAAAAACACATGATCATATCCTTAGATGTTGAAAAATCCTTTGACAAAATCCAACACTCCTTTATGATAAAAGTCCTGGAAAGATCAGGAATATATGGAAAATACCTAAATATAATACAGGCAATTTACAAACAGCCAACAGTCAACATCAAACTAATTGGAGAAAATCTCAATGCAATCCCATTAAAATAAGGAACTACACAAGGCTGTACCCTCTCCCCTTATCTATTCAACATTGTCCTTGAAGTTTTAGCTAAAGCAATAAGACTATGAAAGGAGATTAAGGGGACACATATTGGAAAACAAGTGAAACTACCTCTGTTTGCAGATGACATGATTGTGTATATAAGTGACCAACAAAATTCTACCAGGGAACGTCCTCAGCTGATAAACACCTTCAGCAATGTAGCAGAATACAAGATTAACTCAAGGAAATCAGTAGCCCTTCTACACACTAAAGATAAATGGGCTGAAAAAGAAATAAAGGAAACATCATCTTGTATAATAGCTGCAAATACCATTAAATACCTTGGTGTAACAATAGCCAAAAAGGTAATAGATCTGTTTGACAAAAACTTTAAATCTCTGAAGAAAGATATTGAAGAGGAGATCAGAAAATGGAAAAATGTCCCATGTTCCCAGATAGGTAGGATCAACATAGTGAAAATGGCAATCTTACCAAAAGCAGTCTACAGATTCAATGCAATTCCCATCAAAATCCCAACACAATTTTTTACAAACCTTCAAAGAACAATGCTCTATTTTATTTGGAATAACAGAAAAGCCAGGATTGCCAAAAAAATTTTGCTCAACAAAAGAACCTCAGGAAGCATCACTGTCCCCAACTTCAAATTACACTATAGAGCTACAGTAATAAAAACAGCTTGGTACTGGCATGAAAACAGACTTTTGGATCAATGGAATTGGACTGAAGACCCCAAAATTAACCAACACATATATGACCACCTGATTTTTGACAAAGAGGCCAAAATTATTCAATGCGAAAAGTTTCTTTGACAAATAGTGTTGGCATATTTGGATGGTAGTATGTAGAAAAATGCAAATAGATCCAAACTTTTACCACCCTGCCCAAAACTGAAAGGATCAAAGACCTCAACATAAACCTAGCTACACTGAACTTGATAGGAAAGAATGTGGGAAATATCCTCCAATTCATTGGCACAGGTGACTACTTCCTAAATATAACACCAGTAGCATAGACACTAAGAACAACACTCAATAAGTTGTACTTCCTGAAACTGGAAAGCTTCTGTAAGGCCAAAGACAGTCAATAAGACAAAATGCCAGCCTACAGAGTGGGAAAGGATTTTTACCAACCCTCCAAGTACAGAGGATTGATCGCTAAAATATATAGAGAACCCATAAACTAGAACCCAAGACTCTAAATAACTCAATCAAAATATGGGGTTCAGAACTAAAAAGAGTATTTTCAGCAGGAGAAATACAAATGGCTGAAAAGCACTTGAAAACATACTCAACATCTTTAGCCATCAAAGAAATGCAAATTAAAACAACTTTGAGATACTACCTTACAATTGTCAGAATGGCTAAGATTAAAAACACAGATGACAGTCTATGCTAGAGAGGATGCAGAGTGGGGGGAACACTCCTCCATTGTTGGTGGGAGTGTAAGCTTGTTCAGCCACTCTGGAATGCAGTATGGCGGTTTCACAGAAAACTGGAAATCACTCTCCCCAAGGATCCAGCAATACTACTATTGGACATGTACCCTAAAGATGTACGTTCATGCAGCAAAAGCATTAGCTCAACTATGTTCATAGCAGCATTATTTTTAGTAGCAATATCCTGGAAACAACCTAGATGCTCCTCAACTGAAGAACAGATTAACAAACTGTGGTACATCTACATAATGGAGTACTACTCAGCAGTAACAAAAAATAATAGTATCCTAAAATTTGCCAGTAATTGGATGGATTTGGAGAATACCCTCCTGAGTGAGATATCACAAACCCAGAAAGAAAAGCAGGGAATGTACTCACTCATTAGTGGACTTAAAAAAAAGAGATGACATTGCATAATAGAGCTCAAGGCTAGAACATAGCTACATGACACAGTGCTTCACTTCTGCAGTTAAGGCCTCTGGCAGCGGTGTCAGTGAGGAAAGACTTGTTTTCTTTAAGAGTCTGGCCACAGGTAATTTAATTATGCTCCAGTAAGTAAATGAGTGGCATGAATGAGCCTTTTGTAAATGGGGAAATCATAAGAGTGGCTATGAATCTGAGAGGCCTGTTAACTGAGTTTGATGGGGTGCATGTTGTAAAATCACCAAATAATAAATAAATATATATATTTAAAACAGGAGATTTCATTGGATTTTGTTCTAGTGAGTAGTATTTAAGCCTGGACATTTCATTTGGCTTTAATCTTATATTTAATATTTGTTTATACCTCAATTCTGATTATAATTTTCCATTGTTTTCTGATCTATTTTTTCTCATAAAGTTTCCTGCATGTCACTGAATGGATTCCTTTCAGTTCAGTACATTATTTCTTTCAACATTTTCTATTTCTGCATAAGTATTTCAGAGTTCTATTTTTAAAAATGATATATATTATATTCTTTGTAAGCCCACATAGCTCTTGTATTTGCATGTATATATGTGGTTGACCTGGACAAAATATAGGTTCAGAGGATTGGGATTTCCAAAGCTTGCCTCCATGGCATTTGATAAATTACTCTTGAATGGTTGCATAATTCCTTTATATATATATATATATATATCAACTAGGGTTATCTGTTGATGTGAGTGGAAAAAAGTCATAAAATGATAGATACAGTGTCTTCTTCTGTTTTGTAGAGGAACTTTTTAAAATGCACTCCTATTACCATTGCAATTTAAATTTTATTTGTTTATAAATCTTTATTATTACAATACAACTTATTATTTTATTTTTTGAAGTTCTTTATACTAATGTCTTAGACTATATCTGAAACTTGTTCTGTTATATACAAAATTAATATTATATTATATGTTCTTTATTTTCTTTTGGGACAGGTAAAAATCAGACAGTTTATAATTTGTCAAATGTGTTAATGGCAAAATGGGATATAAATTCCCAGTGTGTATCTATGTCCCTGATCAGCTATTATTTCTATTCTACTCAGGTAACTGTAACATTTTCCTATTTACTGTTGAGCTTATTATTTTTACTTCAACCAAAATTCAATTAAATTTTTATTTTCATATTTTTTTCTCATACTGATTAGTTTTTTTGTTTACATCATTTTATTATAGGCATTTGGAAATTACTTACCTAATACAATAATGATTTTTTAAATTACCTCTCTTTTCCTGTTTGATTTTACTTTGTGCAACTGTGAGTATATGTAATCTTTGATTAAGTAAAAATTTTAAGCTATGTTTGCTGTGTAGCACTTTGCTTAGAAGTTAAAACGTTCCACTCCACCAAAAAGCTCCTTAAGCAGGAAGGTAAGCAATATACAATAGCTTCAGGAAGCCCCTGAAACTGATCAAATTCACCAGGCCTCTCCCTGACAAGGTACATAATAAAAGTTGAGAGTCCCAGATGCAAACCTGAGCTACAAAGATCAGATAAACCAAACTATAATAAAAAACTGTGAAGCCAAACCAGATGCCTGGAAGAAACAAAGAATCACTGGGGTGACTGGAAGAGAACAGATCAGTTGGGTTACTGAGAAAGTATACTCTTCCACCTTGTGATCTGTCTGCAGGCAATGGAGTGTGTTGTAGGCTCCCAGTTTTTGTGAGTTGTCATCCATGTTGAGGTTGGCTTTAATGTTGCAGCAGCTGCTGTTTTTTTCATTGTTCCTCTAAATAACTCCATCTCCATATTTTTGTTAGTAACCCTAAGTAAAACACTTTGGTTTACCAGTTTGGAATTTTGTAGTATCCATACATTTTTCTGTCATGAATCTCTGTCTGAGGTGAGTTGGCATGTGTGCTGCACCTCATCAAGAAAAGTTTTTTCATAGTGTTGATCAAGTTCTATCATAAAAGTTTGATTCTACTCTTATATATTTGATTTTATAAATGTTAGATATTATGATTAGTTTTGAATATTAATTATATTGAAATAGAAAAATGCTTAGGTGATCTTGAAGCATACCTTTGAATTTGTCTATGCAAGTTTCTTTAGATAGATTTAATTGAAAAAGAAAGACTTCCCCTAAATTTGATTAGCACTGTCCTTTGTTCATCGACCAGAGCTAAATATAAATAGGAAAATTAGAAAATAAACTGAATATTAAAGTACAGCACTGCCTGCTTCTTGACCATGAATATACTGTGATTAGTCTTCCCTCTTCTACTGTTATGCTTTACCCACTATGGTCGACTTTATCACAAATAAATCATTCTTCCTTTAAGTTGCTTTTGTCAGATATTTGACAAAACAACAAAAAGTAATTAATACATTAGTAATTTTAATGGTATTATTTGTCTGTGCATTTAGTAAAGCCAATGATTGTGGTTCTTAATGCCAGAGAGAATGCAAAACATCAATAAAACATAATTGTTTTAAAATGTTTCTTCTCTCATATAAAGTTTGTGAACGTGGATCAAAATTTATCCTCTACATTCTTGTATTTTTATTCTATAAAATATATTCATTTATTTTACAAAACTCACTTAAGATAAACGAAGAAAACCAATTGAAACTACTCAATTGCCATATAGTCAGTAACTATCAATCTGCAACAGTCTCACTTTCTAGTTGCTATTATAGACTCATACTGTTGGTACAGGAGCTTATTCCTCACAAAGGATAGCCAATCAGTACTGTTCATTGATGAAATGGATGCATAATAAGTATGAGCAAACTTGATAATGGAGCCATTTCCTTTCACTGAGTGTTCATAGTTTTGAAGCAAGTAGATAAGTTTTAATTTTTAGAGATAGAAAAGCCAATTTGATTCATTGCTAACTTAAAGACACTATATATTTGTTCTTTTCCAAAAAGGAAAACATGCCTAGTGTAGAAAACAGTTCTAACTACTCAGTGCTAGTGAAATCATAGTTTTTGGAAGAGAATCTACAACTACTAATTTACTAAAACTAAATAAGTTGTGAAAATGGATACATTCACAAAACACTCCTGTACCTAAAGCTCAGGGAACATTGTGTGAGAGGGGGCTGGAAGATTGTAAGAGCCAGGGGATCAGAGAATTTTTTGTTAGATTGTGACACTTAGAAATGTCAGAAGTTATGCTCCCATTATCCTAATATTTTATCAACATGACTCCCCAAATTGAAGCTGAACAAGAATGACACCAACAAACTTGTCCAATGGGTCAGAGAAATAGTTCAAGAGACCAAGATCTTACACAAAGAACTATAGGCAACTGATGAAAACTAGGAGGAAAGTTGCTCTTCTCCAGAGAAAGACACATCAAATGGGTTGTGCAGTGCCAAATTGTCATCCCTAAAAGCACACATACATTTAGTAACAAAAATGGTAAGGAAGTGAGATCGTGGGAAAAAATTATATGGAAGGGCTTAGAAGAAGGAAAGGGAAGGAAGGAATGTTTTAATTATAATGTAATCTCAAAAGTAAAATTTAAAAAACTTTAAAGTAAGTATATATAAAAGCCAATTATATATTTTTTCTTCTTTATTTCTTTTGTATTTATCAAAAAAAAAAACCAGTAAAATGAATTTAAACTGCTGAAAAGTTAACGATAACTATAAAGAAGATAAAAATCATAAGCATGACTTATCAAGGGTGATAATGCAAATAAGATTGCTACACATATATTTACTTTGTGTTCAGCTTTCCCTCTGAATTTTTTTTCCATCCCTGTATATTCTTATTCAAGATCCCTTCCCCTCCCACCACATCAGGTCATTTTTCTTCTCCACAACTCCCCATACCCTCCCTGGGCAGGGAGCAGACAGTCCTACGGTCCCACTGACCCAATAATGCTTGGATCAGTCTCCACTCCTGGCCAAATCCAGTTTGGTCCCCCCTCCCTCAAGAGTGAGTCAGGTGTTCCTATAGTTGGAGTGGGGTCCGAAGGGTCAGTCCAGGGTGTTTCTGATCCCAGGCTGTTCAGTGGTTGTGGTTTGCCGCTTGGGTATGCTTGGCTTTTTTTTTCTTGTTTGTTTGTTTAGAGACCACTAAAGTGTGAGTACATCCCCTGCTTATCTTTCTGAGATTGTGAAAACTTGCTCAGGAGGATATTCTCCAAATCCATCCATTTGACTGCGAATTTTAGGGTATCACTTTTTTTTCTTACTGCTGAGTAGTATTCCATTGTGTAGATGTACCACAGTTTGTTAATCCATTCTTCAGTTGAGGGACATCTAGGTTGTTTCCAGGTTCTTGCTATTACAAATATTGCTGCTATGAACATAGTTGAGCAAATACCTAAAAGCCAATTATATTTAAAAGTGTTAGCAAAAAAAGAATTTTCATTAATGTTAACAGAGGTTAATTGTGAAAAGTAAACATAAAACATTTCACAATGCCACAAATTCATTGTGGCTAATGTAGCAGATTCTACACTAGGAAATCAACAGTAGGAATTTGAGACAAAACTAAAATACTTATTCAACTCCAAAATAAGTGTGCAATGCATTTATTATCTGTAACTCTGAGGATATAAAAGTGAAGAGATTAAGATTACCATACCCTAAGGCAGTAGTTCTCAAATTGTGGGTCATGACCCCTTTGGGGGTGTCTTAATCTTTCCATAGAGGTTATCTAAGACTATGGGAAAACACAGATATTTATTTGCATTATGATTCATAACAATAGCACAATTGCAACTGTGAAGTAGCAAGGAAATAATTGTATGCCTTTGTCCGCAACATATGACAAACTGCATTAAAGTGTCACAGCATTAAGAAGGCTGAGAACCACTGGCCTAAGATCTTGAAGAGGAGCTAGTGGAATGGTTGTAGTAACAGGGTCATCACTAGCAGTTTATGTCTTCTAAGACTATCAGAGGAGGGAACCTTCAAAGTTAGAACTATGCCTCTGAAGAAGTAGAGGCACCTGAATAGTTTTTGATGCCTGTGAGTAAGCATAATAAAACTGGTTCTGGAAATTTCAAGTGAAAATTGAAGAAAAACTGCTGATGCTGTTTCTTCACTCACCTAAACTCACCCCCTGCCCCATTTCTTCTCACTTTTTTTTCCTTCTTTATTTTGTATTTATCAAAAAAAAAAAACAGTAAAAAGAATTTAAAATGCGGAAGAGTTAACAATAACTATACAGAGGATAAGAATCATAAGCATGGCTTATCAAGGGTAGAAATACAAATAAGATTGCTACACATATATTTTCTTTGTGTTCAGCTTTCCCTGTATATCCTTATTCAAGGTCTC
>PVIH01026578.1:0-18478 GCA_004025045.1 Sigmodon hispidus | reverse complement strand
ATTAGATAGTTGAGGTTGTTATTACTTCACATTTCAGCAAAGACACTCAAGTGTTAGAACTCTATTGTTTAAGATAAACAGCCTTAAAGCAATCCCTGTGCATTTTCTTGTATCAACATTTTAGATATTAAATTGTACTTTGTAGTTGTTGTTTGTTAGCAGTAGTTTGACCTCACTTATGTTAGTACCTTTCTCTTTCTCAGACACTGTCTTATGATGATCCCTATAGTATGTAGTTTTATACCTAGTTTAGAACCTTCCTATTTAGACAAAACGAGGAGATGTAGTGGGAAATCAGGAACTATATATGTGAACGATCGTGTCATAGGACTGGAGGCGAGTGGGGTGTGGTTAACTGAAAAGGATTCCGGAAGTAGACCTTTGAGGGAGAGGACCAGGTCAGGAAGTCGTCATTCTCTCACGAGAGTTCCCGACTGGGTGCGCAGTTCGGCCCAGCTGCGCGAGAGTTTGGACGTATGGTGTGGGGATTAGGACTCTTCCTTAGAAAGGCTCTGGAGCGCTACAACCTTATCCAGTCATCTTCTCTTAAAACTGGCTCTGTTTTGTAAGCAATTTTCACAAAATAAACCCCATTTAAAACATAGCTCACGGCAGGTTTTTACCGCGATAGAGCAGATTTCAGCTCCTGGGTTGCTTATCCAGACAATTCCTCTCTGGAGGACAGGGTCACACCCAAGATTCTAATCTCAGACTCTTGCTAGCAGACAGACCCTAGGCTTTAGCTGGGAAGGGGCTTTGCCTGTGACCCCAAACAGAAAGGACCTCCAAAGGTCAAGCCTCACTCCAGGACAAGCTGTATCATCATAGATAATCAGATGCCTTCAAAATACACAGCTATGTGGAGAGCTGAGTGAGAGACTGTGCAGACCACTTGTTCAGAGCTGAAAGGAGACATACAAGTTCTCTAGTCACAACTGACTAGGAGCTGCATCAACCACTAAAGCAATAGGCAGACACCAGTGCAAGAATACATATAACAATATAAAGAACAACAAGGCAATGCCAGAAGAATTGGGTAGTTATACAATACCAACATCCAAACAGAGCATTTAAGAAGAAACAGAAGGAAACAACAGCAAAAACACCTTCATGAAGATTAAAAAAACTTACTTAAAAGAGGATATAAAAAATTTCCTTAAAGAAATAAAAGAAAAATACAAACAATTGGAAGAGATGAACAAATTCATGAAATAAACAAAGGAAACTAAGAAAAGGAAAATGAAAAAATGAAGGAAACATTCCAGGAACTCAAACTTGAAACAGAAGCAAAAAAAGTCACAAAATGAGACAAAGGTGAAAATAGAAAATCTGAAGAAATGAGCTGGAACTACAGATGCAAGCATAAGAAACAGAATCCAAGAGATGGAAGAGAGAATCCTGGAGGAGAAGACTCAATAGCAGAAATAGATACATCAAAGAAAACACTAAAACCAAAAATGCCATAACATAAAACTTTCAGGAAATTTAGGACACCATGAAAAGAGGTAACCTCAGAATAATAAGAAAAGAAGGATGAGAAGAATGCCCGCTCAAAAGCACAGGTAATGCAGTCAATAAAATTATGGAAGAAAACTTTCCCAACCTAAAGAAAGAAATGCCTATAAAGATGCGAGAAGCTTACAGGACACAGAATAGTTTTGACACTTCCAAAAGTTGGCTCTTCCCATACTAATCAAGCCATAAAACATACAAAAATAGAAAAAAAATTAACAGCTGAAAAAAAGGTACAACGTACCTATAAAGGCAGACCCATCAGAATAACACCTGATTATTTAATGGAACCAATGAAAGCAAGAAGGTCTTTGTGAGAAGTTATACAGACACTAAAAGAAAAAAGATGTCAGCCTAGACTAAAATACCCAGCAAAACTATCAATCACCATAAATGGTGTAAACAAGATATTTCATGACAAAGTCAGACTTAAACAATACTTATCCACAAATCTGGCCCTTCAGAAAGCATTAGAAAGAAAACTTCAACCTAAGGATCCCAGATACACCAATGAAACCACAAGCAATCGATAATCCCACAAAGACAAGCCCAAAGAAGAAAATATATACAAGCTGCCACCAAAAATAACAGGAAACAACAAACAGTGGTTACTAATATTCCTTAATATCAAAAGATGCAAATAAAAAACACACACTAACATAATGCTTGCAAAAACAGAAGCCATCCTCCTGCTGCATACAAGAAACACACCTCAACTTTAAAGACAGGCAGAGGCTCAGAGTAAAGGGTTGGAAAAAGGTTTTCCAATCAAATGGCCCTAAGAAACAAACTGGTGTTTCCATCTTAATATCTAACAAAGTAGACTTCAAATAAAAATCAATTAAAAGATATCAGGATGAACATTACTTATTTATCTCAGGAAAAATTGATCAAGATGAGATTTCAATCCTGAATATTTATGCCCCTAATATAAGGGCACCCAGCTATGTAAAAGAAACACTGCTAAAGCTCAAATCCCACATCAATTCTCACACCCTAATAGTGGGAGGCTTCAGTACTGCACTTTTACTCTTGGATAAGTCAACCAGACAGAGACTAAACAGAGAGATAAAATGTCTAACAGAGGTTATGTTGCAAATATATTTAATAGATAGTTACAGAAGCTTCCACCCAAACACAAAAAATATGCATATTTCTCAGCACCACATGGAACTTTAACCATATAATTGGTTATAGAGCAAATATCAATAGACACAAAAATGGAAATAATCCCATGTATCATATCAGACCACCATGGCCTAAAGTTAGAGGTCAACAACATCAAAATTCACAGAAAGCCTATCAGCTCATGGAAACTAAATATTACTCAACTGAACCACCTTCGGGTGAAGGAAGAGATGAAGAAAGAAGTGAAAGTCTTCCTACAGTTTAATGAAATTGAATCCACAATGTACTCAAATTTATAAGACACAATGAAGGCAGTCTTAAGTAAAAAGTCCATAGCACTAGAAGCCTATATGAAAAACCTAAAGACATTTCACACTAAAGAACTAACATTACAGCTGAAAACCTTAGAAGAATTAGAAGCAAAATCACCTAGAAGGTGTTGATGGCAGAAAATAATCAGACTTAGAGCTGAAATCAATATAATTGAAACAAAAAGAAGAATACAAAGAATCAATGAATCAAGTTGTTGGATATTTGAGAAAGTCAACAAGATAGAAAAACCCTTATCCAAACTAACCAAAAAGCAGCAAGAGACAGAGTAACCAAACTAACAAAATCAGAAATGAAAAGGGAGACATAACAACAGACCAACAGGAAATCCAGAGAATTTTGTCATACTTTGAAAATCTATACTAAAAAAAATTGAAAACCTAGAAGAAATGGAGAGATTTATGGATAGGTACCATTTACCAAAACTAAATCAAGATCAGATTAAATACCTAAATAGACTTAGAACTGTAAAGGAAATTGAAATTGTGATTAAAAGTCTCCCAAGTAAAAAAAGCCCAGTTCCAAATGGTTTCAATGCAGAATTCTACCAGACATTTAAAGAAATACTGCCAATACTCCTCAAACTTTTTCATACAGTAGAAACTGAAGGAATATTGTCAAACTCTTTTTATGAGTCCACAATTATCATAATACCCAATCCATTCAAGATGCAAAAAAGAAAGAGAATTACAGACCAATTTCCCTTATGAATATCAATGCAAAAACTTTCAAAATTCTGGCAAAGCATAAACAACAACGTGTAAAAAATTTATCTACCACAATCAAGTAGGTTTCATCCCAGAAATGCAGGGATGGTTCAACAAACAAAAACCATAAAAGTCATCTATCATATAACAAACTGAAGGAAAAAAATGAAATGATTATTTCTTTAGACACCGAAAAAGCCTCTGACAAGATCCAATACTCCTTTATGATAAAAGTCTAGGAGAGATCAGGAATACAGGGAAAAAATCTAAGTATAATAAAGGTGATTTCTAAGAAGCTGACAGCCAACATCAACCTAAATGGAGAAATACCCAAAGAAATCCCAGTAAGATCAGGAACTAGACAAGGATGTCCTCTCTTCCCATATCTATTCAATATAGTACTTGACCTTTTATCTAAAGCAATAAGACAACAAAAGGAGATTGTGGAGATACAAATTGGAAAAGAAGAAGTGAAATTATCTCTATTTGCAGATGATATGATATGATATGATTGTATACATAAGTGATCCTCAAAATTCTACCAGGAAATTTATACAGCTGATAAACACCATGTATAAGGACTACAAGATTAACTCAATGAAATCCATAGCCAACATATACACTAAAGATAAAAACATTGAAAATGAAATAAGGTAAGCAACAACCTTTATAATGGCTGCATATAGCATTACATACTTTGGAGTAACTATAACCAAAGATGTAACAAATTTATTTGATAAAATCTTTAAAACACTGAAGAAAGAAATTGAAGAGGATATCAGAAAATGGAAAGCTCTCCCATGTTCCTGGACAGATAGGATCTACATATTAAAAATGACAACCCTACCAAAAGAAATCTACAGATTGAAAGCAATTCCCATCAAAATCCCTACACAATATTTATAGACCTTGAAAGAATAATAATCAACTTCATTTGGAATAACCGAAAAGCCAGGATTGCCAAAACAATTTTACTTAATGTAAGAACCACATGAGGCATTACCATCCTTGACCTCAAGTTATACTACAGAGCTACAGTAATAAAGACAGCCTGGTACTGGCATAAGAACAGACTTGTGGATCAAAGGAATCGAATTGAAGACTCAGACATCAACCCAAAAACCAATGAACACCTGATCTTTGACAAATATCCACAATATCCAATGGAATAAAGATAGTGTCTTTACCAAATAGGATGGTCATAGCCAGATGGTAGTAGGTAGAAAAATGAAAGTAGATCCAGGCATATTACCCTGAACAAAACTCAAATGCAAGTGGATCAAAGACCTCAACATAAAACCAGCCAGACTGAACTTGATAGAAAAGAAAGTAGGAAATACCATCCAATGCATTGGTACAGGCAACCACTTCCTAAATATAATATCAGTAGCACAGACACTAAGAACAACAATCAATAAATCGAACCTCCAGAAACTGAGAAGCTTCTGTAAAACCAAGGACAGAGTCACCAATACAAAAGGAAAGCCTACAAAATGAGAAAAGATTTTTATCAACACTACAAGTGACAGAAGACTGCAGAAACTAGAGAGCAAAGCTTTGAATAGCCCAGTCAAAAATGGGGTTCACAACTAAAAAGGAAATTCTTGGCAGAAGACTTATAAATCGTTGAAAGGTACATGAAAAAGTGCTATACATCTTTATTCAGAGAAATGCAAATCAAAACAACTTTGAGATACCACTATACATCTGTCAGAATGGCTAAGGTTAAAAACACAGATGACAGGCTATGATGTAGAGGTTGTGGAGTAAGGGGAAGGAAACACTCTGCCAGTGTTGGTGTGAGTGTAAACTTGTTCAATCAGCCTGGAATGCAGTATGGTGGTTTCTCAGAAAGCTGGAAATCAGTCTCCTTATGGATCTAGCAATACCACTAGTATGCATATACCCTCAAGATGCGCATTTGTCCTCCAAAGTCATTAGCTCAACTATATTCATAGTAGCATTATTCATAATAGCAAAAACCTGGAAACATCCTAGATGCCCCTCAACTGAAGAGTGGATTAACAATCTCTGATACTCTACACAATGGAGCACTATTCCGCAGTAAGAAAAAAAGAGATCCTAAAATTTGCAGTCAAATGGATAGATTTAGAGAATATCTTCCTGAACAAGATATCACTAACCCAGAATGAAAAGCAGGGGTTGTATCTATTCATTGGTGGACTTTAAACAAAATGCAAAGCATTTTGAAGCTGCAAACTATAACCTCTGGTCAACTTGGGTTCTGAAGCACCTCGCACAGTCATCTTGGAGCCTATTCCTTCCAGAGGAACACCTGACCCAGTCTTGATGTTTGGATTAGGAAAACAGATTTGCCTGGAGTGGATTCAAACCTAAGCCACCTTGAGACCTTTGGTTTTCCTGCCCTTGCTGGGGAGGAGATAAGGAGATGGGGAAAAGAGAAAGTGACTGCCAGTGGCAAGAGGCATAAGGGTCTTAGAAGAAGGAAATGAATGGGTAAAAATGAGACTTTATTCTTAATAAAAAATTAAAATACAAAACTAAATGAAACAGAAAAAAATGAGACTTTATTCATAATTAAAAAAAGAAAGAATACTTCCACCCCTGAAACCAGACCTTGATTGGCCCACTCCACTGCTGCAGGGTAGACCACTGCTTGCACAGACCACAGGTGGGAGGGTAGCAGCTGGGGGGATGCCTGGGTCCTTTTGTCCTGGGCACAGGCCTGGAGGTAACAAATTCGGCTTCAGAAGGGAACACAGTCTGCACGCAAAGGGACTGGCGTAGTAGCAGCAAAGAAGCAAAGAGTTCCTGAAAGCACAGCTGAGAGGTTGGCAGTCTGAGGGTGACTTCTCTCCCTGAAACCAGGCCTTGATTGGTTGCTCTGCTTCTGCAGCTCAGACCAATGCCTGCCCAGAGCATAGCTGGGAAAGTAGCAGGGGGGAACAGCTGAGCTCCATGGTCCAGGACACATGCCTCGGTGGTAGGATGCCCAGCTTCTGTGGGGAGCATAGTCTGCACAGAGCAGGACTGCTGTGGTGGTAGCAGGGAAGCAAGGGAGTTTTTAGGAGCACAGCTGGGAGATTGAAGGTCAGAAGGTGACTTCCACCCTCTGAACCCTGGCCCTGAGAAGGCTACTTGGCTGCTACACACAGCACAGTTCACCCAGATCACAGGTAGTGTAATAACAGTAGGAGAACAGCCAAGTCCCTGGGCACACAGCTGAGAGGTGAAAGGTCAAGAGGTGAGGACTAGTATAACACTGTGACCTCACGAGAACAGCCGACACTCTGAGTACATAGATAATTAAGAGCCTTCAGAGCCTTAAGAGCTCCCAGACCAACAACTCACTAGAAGCCTAACAAGAACTAACCAAGAGGGAATTGGGAAAACCACGGGAAGAAGGCAGTGCAAAAAATACATACAACAATACAAAGGACAACAAGACACCTCCAGAAGAAGCAAGTAACTCTATTGCTTCCAGACTTGAGCATAACAACAAAGAGGGAAAAGAAGAAAATGACCTTAAAAACAGCTTTATGAAACCAATAGAAGCCCTAAAAGAGGATACAAACAACTCCCTTAAAGAAATAGAAGAAAGGGGCTGGAGAGATGGCTCAGCGGTTAAGAGCACTGTCTGCTCTTCCAGAGGACCCGGGTTCGATTCCCAGCACCCACATGGCAGCTAACAACTGTCTGTAGTTCCAGTTCCAGGCAAACACCAAGGCAAATAAATAAATAAAGTTTAAAAAAAATACATGTTGTTAGTTTAAAAAAAAAAAAAAAAGAAATAGAAGAAAATACAAACAAAAAATTAGAAGAAATGAACAAATCCCTGAAAGAAAAAGAAAACCAAGAAAAAGAAAACAAACAGGTAAATTTGCCAATAATTAAAAACCGAAATAGAAGCAATAAAGAAGGCACAAACTGAGACAATACTAGAAATAGAAAACTTGAGAAAAAGATACAAAATCACAGATTCAAGCATAACCAACAGAATCCAACAGATGGAAGAGAGACTCTCTGGGGTGGAAGACTCAATAGTGATAATAGATACATTAGCTAAAGAAAACAGTAAAACCAAAAAAGTCATAGCACAAAATGTTCTGCAAATTTGGGACACCATGAAAAGACCAAATCTGAGAATAACTGGAATAGAAGGAGAAGAATACCAGCTCAAAGGCACACAAAATATATTCAAAATCATAGAAGAAAACTTCCCCAACCTAAAGAAGGAAATGCCTATAAAAATAGAGGAAGCCTAAAGAATACCAAATAGACTAGACCCACAAAAATAGACAGCTCTCCATATAATAATCTAGCCTCTAAATAGAGAAAAAATACTAAGAGCTGCAAAGAAAAAGGTCAAATCACCTATAAAGTGAGACCCAACAAAATAACACTTGATTATTGAATGGAATCAATGAAAGCAAGAAGGGCATGGTCAGACATTATAGAGACACTAAAAGTGCATGGATGCCAACCTAGAATACTATACCCAGCAAAAGGGTCAATCAACATAGATGGAGTAAACAAAGTCTTTCATGACATAACCAGATTTAAACAATACCTTACCACAAATCCCACCCTACAAACAGCTCTACAGGGAAAACTTCAACCTAAGGAAACCAGAAACACCCATGTAACCACAGACAATTGATAAGCCCACAGAAGAATCCCTCCTTGAAAAAAAGTAAATGCAAGCTAGTACCAAAAATGATGGGAAATATTGATCATTGGTCATTAATATCCATTAATGTCAATGGACTCAATTCAACTATGAAAAAGCACACCTTAACACAATGGATAAAAAACAGAAATCATCTTGCTTCTCCATACAAGAAATGCACCTCAACTTTAAAGACAAACAGAGGTTCAGAGTAAAGATTTGGCAAAAGACTATCCAATCAAATGACTTTCAGAAACAAGCTGGTGTAGCCATTCCAACATCTAACAAAACAGACTTTAAACTAAAATCAATGAAAAGAGACCAGGAAGGTCACTACTAATTCATCTCAGGAAAAATTCACCAATATTAAATCTCAGTCCTGAATATCTATGGGCACCTACAAATGAAAACAAAACACTTCTAAAGCTTAAATCCCATATCAACCCTTTCACACTAATAGTGGGAGACCTCAATATCCCACTTACACCCTTGGATAGGTCAACTAGACAGAAACTCAACAGAGAAATAAGGAATCTAGCAGAAGTTATAACCCAAATGAACTTCGTAGATAAATACTGAGCCTTCCACCCAAACAAAAAGGAATATATATAATTCTCAGCACCCATGGGACTTTCTTTGAAATTGAACACATACTCAGTCATAAAGCAAATATCAACAGGTATCATAAAATGTGAATAACACCATGTACAAATTCATATCACCAGGGTCTAAAGTTAGAGTTCAACAACATCAAGAATCACAGAAAGCCTACCAACTCATGGAAACTAAACATTGCTCAACTGAACCACGTCTGGGTTAAGGAGAAAAATTAAGAAAGAAATCAAAGAATTCCTACAGTTCAGCTAAAATGAATCCATGATGTACTCAAACTTATGGGATACAATGAAAGCAGTTTTAAGAGAAAAATTCATAGCACTAGATGCCTACATAAAAAGACTAGAGAAATCCCACACAAGAGAACTATCACCACAGTTAAGGGCCCTAGAGCAATTAGAAGCAAACTCACCTAGAAGGAATAGATGGCAAGAAATAATTAAACTTAGAGCTGAAATCAACACAATTGAAACAAACAAAAAATACAAAAAAAATCAATGATTCAAAGACTTGGTTCTTTGAGAAAGTTAATAAGATAGCTAAACCCTTATCCAAACTAACCAAAAAAACCACACAGAAATGAAAATCAGAAATGAAAAGGGAACATAACAATAGAACCTCAGGAAATCCAGAGAATTATCACATCATACTTTGAAAATCTATACTCCACAAAAATGGAGAACCTAGAAGAAATGGACAGATTTCTGGACAGGTACCATTTACCAAATCTAAATCAAGACCAAAATAAAGCCCTAAAGAGTCCTATAACACCAAAGAAAATTGAAGCTGTCATTGAAAGACTTCCAAGTTAAAAAAATCCCAGGCCCAGATGGTTTCAGTGAAGAAGTCTATCAGACATTCAAAGAAGAGCTAACACCAATACTCCTCAAACTGTTCTATACAGTAGAAACCAATGGAACATTGCCAAACTCTTTTTATGAGGCCATAATTACCCTGATACCCAAGCCACTCAAAGATGCAACAAAGAAAGAGAAGTACAAACCAATTTCTCTCATGAACATTGATGTAAAAATTCTCAACAAACAAACAAGAAAAAAAGCCAAACATGCCCAAGCAGCAAACCACAACCACTGAACAGCTTGGGATCAGAAATACCCTGGACTGATCCTTCAAACCCCAGTCCATCTATAGGAACACCTGACTCACTCATGAGGGAGGGGGGACAAAACTGGATTTAGCTGGGAGTGAAGACTGATCCAAGCATTATTGGGCCAGTGGGACCATAGGACTGTCTGCTCCCTGCCCACGGTGGGGATGGGGAGTTGTGGAGAAGAGAGAATGACCTGATGTGGCGGGAGGGGGAAGAGATCTTGAATAAGGATATACAGGGATGGAAAAAAAAATTCAGAGGGAAAGCTGAACACAAAGAAAATATATGTGTAGCAATCTTATTTGAATTTCCACCCTTGATAAGCCATGCTTATGATTATTATCCTCTGTATAAATATTGTTAATTCTTCCACATTTTTAAATTCTTTTTACTGTTTTTTTGATAAATACAAAATAAAGAAGGAAAAAAAATTCTCAACAAAATTCTGGCAAACAGTATACAACAACATATAAAAAATATCATCCACCACTATCAAGCAGACTTCATCCCAGAAATGCAGGAATGGTTCAACATATGGAAAACTGTAAATGTCATCCATCATATAAACAAAATGAAGGAAAAAACCCCACATAATCACATTCTTAGATGCTGAAAAAGCATTGACAAAATCAAACACTCCTTTATGATAAAAGTCCTAGAGAGATCAGGAATACAGTGAAAATATCTAAATACACTAAAGGAGAATTACAAAAAGACGACAGCCAACATCAAAATAAATGGACAAAGACTCAAACAGTCCCACTAAAATCAGGAACTAGACAAGGCTGTTCCCTCTCCTATTGTCTATTCAACATAGTTCTCAAAGCTTTAGCTAAAGCCATAAGAGAATAAAAGGCGATTAAGGGGTTACAAATTGGAAAGGAAGAGGTGAAATTACTTCTATTTGCAGATGACATGATACCTAAGTGACCCCCAAAATTCTACCAGGGAACTTCTACAGCTGATAAACACCATAAACAATGTAGCAGAATACAAGATTAGGTCAAAGAAATCAGTAGGCCTCTTATACACTAAAGATGAAAGTGCTGACTCACACTTGAGGGAGGGGGGAGAAAACTGGATCTGCCAGGAGTGGAGACTGAACTAAGCAATATTGGGTCATTGGGTCAGTGGGACCATGAGACTGTCTGCTGCCTGCCCAGGGAGGGGATGGGGAGTTGTGGAGAAGAAAGAATGACCTGATGTGGTGGGAGGGGGAAGGGACCTTGAATAAAGATATACAAGGAGAGAAAGTGAGACTTCTTTGTTAATAATAATAATAATAATAAAGAAAAAAAACTAAGGCAGGTTTTGTAGCCAGTCCATCTATCATCTAAGTAAGATCTGGCTCAATTGGATTTTGTAGAAACACTATGACAGAAGATCTTTCTGCACAGAAGGAGCCATGGATTCCTCAACTTTGTGACCTATGTGCCTTCCTACTATGGTTACATAGATGCATTTCCTTTCTTTGTCCTCTTGTTCAATGCCAACTAGAGTCTGATTTCCCAATGGATTCTTTGTCATGAACTCAGAATGTTTGATATCTAATTTTGATTATTTTTAGCATTAAATTTATACTCTTCAATAAAAAAGAAAGTGCTGAAAAAGAAATAAGGGAAACATCACCATTTATAATAGCTGCAAAAAGCATTTTTGATTGGGTTATTCAAGGTTTTGGGCTCTAGATTCTTGAGTTCTTTATATATCTTAGAGATCAGTCCTCTATCACTTGTAGGGTTGGTGAAAATCTTTTCCCATTCTGTAGGCTGTCGTTTTGTCCTATTCACAGTATCCTTGGATTTACATAAGATTCTTTGCTTCAGGAAATCCCAGTTATTAATTGTTGGTCTTCGTGTCTGTGCCACTGGTGTTATATTTAGGAAGTGGTCGCCTGTGCCAATTCATAGAAGTGTATTTCCCACTTTCTTTTCTATCAAGTTTAAAGTGGCTGGGTTTATGTTGAGGTTTCTGATCCACTTAGATTTGAGTTTTGTGCAGGGTGACAGGCTCAGATCTATTTGCATTTTTCTACACACTTCCATCCAGCTATGCCAACACCATTTGTTAAATATACTACCTTTTTCCATTGAATATTTTTGGCCTCTTTGTCAAAAATCAGGTGTTCGTAGGTTTTTGGGTTAATGTCTGGATCCTCAATTCTATTCCATTGATCCACAGGTCTGTAATGGGGTTCAGATCTAAAAAGGGAATTCTCAGCAGAAGAATTATGAATGGCTGAAAGGCACATGAAAAAGTGCTCATCATCTTTAGCCATCAGAGAAATGCAAATCAAAACAAATTTGAGATACCACCTGACACCTGTTAGATTGGCTAAGATAAAAGACACAGAGGACAGCCTATGCTGGAGAGGATGTGGAGCAAGGGGAACACTCCTCCATTGTTGGTGTGACTGTAAGCTTGTTCAGCCACTCTGGAATGCAGTATGGCATTTTCTCAGAAAAAGAGAATCAATCTCTCCAAGGACTCAGCAATACCACTCCTGGGTGTATACCCTAAAGATGCACAGTCATACTCCAAAGGTATTAGCTCAACTATGTTCTTAGCAGCATTATCTGTAATAGCAAGAACCTGGAAACAATCTAGATGTCCCTCAACTGAAGAATGAATTAACAAGCTGTAGTACATCTACACAACGGAGTACTATGTAGCAGGAAGAAAAAATAATATTCTAAAATTTGCAGGCAAATGGATGGATATAGAGAATATCCTCCTGATCTAGGGATCACAATCCCAGAAAGTGAAGCAGGGATGTATTCACTCATTAGTAGATTTAATATATATGTATATATATATACATACATATATATACATACATATTTATACATATATATATACATACAAAGACAGAGATGTCATTGTACACAAGAACTCAAGACCAGAACACAGCTAAATTACATAATTCCTCACTTCTTCATTGTTGGCTTATGGCAGAAGTGTGGTTAAGAAAATTCTTTTCTTTAAGGGTCTGGCCACAGGTAGTTTAATTATGTTCCAGTAATCATATAAACAACATGAATGGAGAGTTTTGTAAATGGGGACATCATACGAGGAGGCATGATACTGAGAGGCCTGATATCTGTGTTTGATGGGGTGCATGATGTAAAAACACCAAATAATAAGTAAATATATGACAAAATAAAAAGGGAAAAATTACTATGATTAATATCAGGGTTTCACTGGCTTTGTAACTTTTAAAGGCTTGGTTATTTTTTACATTTTATGGAATAATATGTATTTGTCATAGTTCTTTAAGTTATAGTAGAATTGGGTAGTAAGTTCATATTTTCTTGTTTTTGTTTTTGTTATTACTGTTTTTTTAGCATGGAGTATTTTATTACTATTTTAAGTATTTCAAAGTTACAAGTATGCATTTGTTAAAATCATTCATTGAGTTAAGGTATAATTTTGTTATCTAAAACCTCACCAGGTTTTTTTTTTCAGAATCTTCAATTTATTGAATCAAATTTATAATGCATGTTCTTAAGATTTTTGGGAATTTCATTCATATCTGTTATAATGTTTCCATTTTAATTTCTAGTTTTATTAAAACAGGTCTTCCTTTTTTGGTTAATTTGGTTAAGAATTTACCTGTTGTGCTTAATCCATAAAAATAAATAAAATAGAAAAAAGAAAGAAAAGAGAAAATAATGCCCTCAAAAGACAAAAGTGTATGGAGAAATGAGCTTTTCTGGAGCAATTCAGATGCTTTGTATTAGTTCCTAGCAATCACAGCAAGAAACACTGAGGGATCTTTTGTTATTGATTTCATGCACTTATTACATTTTACCTATATAGAATACAAGTAGATTCTTCATTTTTTTTTGAATTTGCTAGGAAGTGTTTTGTGTTAGGAAATGTAGTCTACTTTTACAAAACCTTCAATTTGTTCTGAGTAGATGGTATATTCTTTTCTTCTAAGGAGAGGACTTTCCACATAGTAAAATTTGCATTATAAAGGGGGGATGTAGTTAAGTTCTTACCTTTGATAGCTGAAATAGGTGGCTTCCTTCTCCCTTCCTGGAAAGGACTAATTCTTATCATTCACCTTCAGCCTAGGGGCTGAGTCCCTGAAGCTTTGTATGGGAACCTACACTTCTCCCCAACTGCCTTATCTCCCAGCATCATGATGGTGCTATTTAAGAAGGTCTTTCCCACACTGCTTGCTAATATGGTCAGTGGAAGACTTGGAGGTGCATCCTACATAAGGGTGTAACTGTGAGATAAAATATCTTGGTTGTACCTATTTGTGGCTTAGCTTTGTATTTAAATAGCAAACAAAATAGCAAATAAACCTGAAACTTATTTGTCATTATAAAAATAAAGCAAAAACCTAAAATATTTATTTCTATCAACAAATTGAGAAGTTGTGTATTATTCTACATTTCTTTAGTATAACTAATTTTATAGAATGACACATTATGTGATTGAAAACACACAAAAGTGTTGGTTTTCCTAGGGCCAATAGGTATCTCTAAGGGGGAAGTACAGGAGCCTGTCTGGGAGGTTCTTCTCTCAGGCTATAAGTAACTACAATATGGGAGCTTAAACTACAGAGCTAGGTGTAGAGAGCTGCCTGCTGCTGCATCCTAAAGATGGTGCTGATTTCTGACCTCCAACCCCCATGGGTGAGTGCTCTCTTTTGATAAACAACTCCTTATTTGGCTTGAGCCTGGGGCGTGGTTTGCTGTTGTGTATGTGGACCTATGAGCTGTGTCCACGTGGCTTATTGGGATTGGATGCCCTGAGAGTATCTAGTCTGTGGGTGGGGTTTCCTGGGGGAGGAGAAGGAGAAGCAGAGAGAAGGACAAAGAGAGAACAATTGTAAAGGTCCTGAATAAACTGCTGAAAGAAGATCCTGGGTGTTGTGCTTTTCTTGCTGACAAGGTTGCATGCGACAAGTGGTGGCCCATACGGGGAGAAGCAACTCCTGCGAGCTTCAGGCATCAGAGCTTTCTGCAGTTGGGGGATTGACCAGTAAGTCCCAGGTAAATTGAGATCCGCAATCAAAGCGGATAGCTCCGACCTGTAGATAAGGTGGAGAAGAGGGAGCTCACTGACTAGTGGGTGTAACCTCTTATAGCCGTGGATGCATGGCAACCTTGAGCTTAAAGTGAAAGCAACAGCAGTTGCAAACTTGAGCTCAAAGTGAAAGTAAAAGCATTAGCAAAGCTGAGGCTGTTTGGTAAGGGCTCCAAGAAGATTTTTAAGGTACTAATGAAAGGTTATACAAGGATGGGGTCTTCAACCTCACATCTAATTTTTTTGGCTCTTAAGGAGCTACTTCATTAAGGTTTTTCTGAGTCTGCTCTGCTTGCTAGCAGTGGGAGAGATTCGTGGGTTCCTACTCCAGACTGAAAAGCAGCCAAGAGGGGTGGAGTCAGCAATTAATGTGGTACAACTTTTTAAAAGCTCTTTGAGTTGAAAAATGATTCAGAATTCTCAATAAAACAGATTTAGACTCTCAGAACCTCTAAATGGGGAAGGAAATAAAGATAAAAAAGCCACATAAATATGGTAGATAAACAGAGAGTCTGGATTCTGGTTATTGCATTTTCTTGTAATTTTTTAACTTTTAATGAGCTAACTGCCAAGAGACAACTGATTACTAAGGCTGCTAAGTTAAACAAATGCATATTCTTTAAAGATATCCTGACTTTGAAATCTGTTTATAAGAATATGTTTCTTGGAAAAGAGTTTCTGCTTTTGTCTCCATGGAAGATCAAAACCTGTGGATTGGTTCTAGGCAAGTGTGGTTCCATTTGCCAAGGCCACCTGAAGATGATAACAGGCCAACTTGGAGATGTTGGGAGGAGAGATTGGAGTGGGCAGGCAGTGAAGAAGGACAGAGTGAAGGGGGAGAGTTGTGCCCCAACCTTGCTGATATAGAAACTCCTGAGTCTACAGACTCAGAGGTAGAGCTTTTGGGAGATATTAATTGGATTAGAGGATATCTTACAATTGCAAATTATAAATTGAAACTCCTTTATGACATTCTAAAAGGAGAGTCGGCTTTAGACTCCACACGAGTGATGACAATGGAAGCCCGAAAGGCACTGCAGGTAGTTGAACAGAGGTTGCAGGATGCTTGCCTAAATAGGATTGAGGAAGGAAAAGATTTTGCACTATGCCTTTTGCCTACATTCAGACAACCCACTGGGGTACTACGGCAATCAGGTCCACTGTTGTGGATACATCCAAAGGTATTGCCTAGTAAAAGTATAGAACATTACCCTACAGCAGTAGCTGATTTAGCTCAGAATGGCATCCAACAATCCATTCTGTATTTTGGGCATGCACCAGCTGTAATAATTGTGCCATACACAGCAGCACAAGTTAACACCCTGTGTGCTGTTGTTGATGATTGGGCAATTCTTCGCTGTACCTTTGCTGGAAAAATAGATAATCATTACCCACGGCATCCTCTTATGACATTTTTTAAGGAGCACCCCATAATTTTTCCAAAGGTCACCACCGCAGAGCCAGTGGTGGGAGCTGTCAATGTATTCACTGATGGCTTGAAAATAGGAGTAGGTGCCTATATGGTGCAAGGCAAACAACCAGTTCAACATCAATTTACTCCTGGTACTCCTCAGGTAGTGGAACTTCAAATAGTATGTGAAGTGTTTAAAGAATGCCATTTTGCCTTTAACTTGATATCTGACTCAGCCTATGTGGTTAATGCTTTAAAGGTGTTTGAAGTGGCAGAACCAATCAAATCATCCAGTATGGTCACTGTCCTATTTAACCACTTGCAAGACTTGATTTTGCAACAAAAGGAGAGATTTTTTCCTCAGCACATCCATGCACATACTGGTCTTCTCGGTCCACTCGGTGAAGTCAATGCCAAAGTGGATATGTACACTAGACAGGACTGGGTATTCTTTACCTCTCCTGCAGTCAAAGCTCAAGAATTTCACCAGCTATATCATGTGAATGCTAAGACCTTACAACAAAAGTTTCAGATATGCAGAGCTGAGGCACATCAAATAGTTTTGGATTTTGCTCAATGTGTGGTGTATCACCACCCACCTTCCCTAGGTGTTAATCCTCAAGGGATTTTGCCATTAAAAGTATGGCAAATGGATGTTACTCACATTTCTGAATTTGGCTCTTTGAAGTATGTACATGTTTCTGTAAATATGTGCTCTGGTATTTTGCATGCCACTGCCATGTCAGGAGAGAAAGGACGAAATGTCATTATGCACTGCCTAGAGGCCTGGGCAGCTTGGGGAAAGCCCCTGCAGGTAAAAACTGACAATGGCCCTGCTTATACTGGAACACAGTTTACTGCATTCTGCAGACAAATGGATGTACAAGTAACTCATGGATTGCCTTACAATCCACAAGGACAAGGTATAGTGGAACATGCTCATCGCACGCTGAAGGAATGCTTACAAAAACAAAAAGGGGGAATAGGCCACGGCCACACCACCAAAGAAAGACTATCTATAGCTCTGTTTACCCTTAATTTTTAAAATTTGGATGTTAATGGCTGCTCCGTGGCAGATAGACATCTGATTCTCATCCCTAGCCACAGACGCATGGTGAAATGGAAGGATATTTTCATGGGCCATTGGCATGGTCCTGATCCAGTGCTTACATGGGCGAGAGGTTCTGCTTGTGTCTTTGCTCAGGACCAGCAAGATCCAGTGTGGGTACCAGAACGGCTAACCAGGAAGGTCCGAAATGACAAGAATGATGCTGACTTGAGGGCGAGGATTGGCCCTGGAATGGGTACCTGTCCCAGTACAAAGCCCTAATGCCATGAGCTTGTTTAGAGCTGGGAGAGATTTTGGCACTACTACAGCTGTTATTACAGCCATTTCCCTAGCCGCAATTGGGGCCACCATGGCCACCATTGCTATGAGTCACACCGTCCAGACAGCTCAAACATTTAACGATGTGTCTGCCAATGTAGCCCATGCCTTAGACATTCAAAGAGGCATTTATGCCCAGCTTAAAGGCGGACTGATGTTGGTTAACCAAAGCATTGACTTGGTGCAAGAGGAGGTTGATGTCCTCTGGCAGATGGCTCAGCTGGGATGCGAATGGAAGTATCAGGCCCTATGTGTGACTTCTATTCACTATGAAAAATTTTCCTATGCTGCAAATTTGTCTAAAGTTGTGTCAAGTTATTTTATAGGAAATTGGTCAGGTGAATTCGAAGTGACCATGGAGAAGTTGAGAGTTGCAATCGTTGCTGTGAATTCAACTCGAGTGGACCCTGGAGTTGCTGATTTATTAATTATTAAATAAAGGGGAGATGTAGAGAGCTGCCTGCTGCTGCATCCTAAAGAGACCCGTCCAGCGGGATCAGTTATTCGTTAGGCTCGGGGAGGCTCCTCCTGAAATACAATGGGGGTGAGAGAGAAAGGGGACCAAGCGCATTTTAAGAAAGAC
>PVIH01026577.1:0-18483 GCA_004025045.1 Sigmodon hispidus | reverse complement strand
TATAGCTTTTTCCTCTTAATTGACATACTAAAACTAATTCTTACACACTCTATCCTCTAACAGCCACCATTTTGTTTTTCTCTGTAGTTTTATATAGGTTTCACATATAAATAGAATATTGCAATAGTTATCCTGTGGTGGCAGACTTATTTTACTTAGCATAGCATCTTCAGTGTTTATCCTTGGTGAGGAAGAATCAGAAATTTATTTCTTTTTAAAGCAGAACAAGTGAGTCACGCCAGCAAGATGGCAGAATAGATTACTCCCAACAAGTATACATCCCAACTACAAATAAAAGTACTTTGTGGAATCCTTGAAATTTAAGTAAATTTTGAGAACTTCATTGGCACCTAAAATATGGAAGGTTATTTTTAGAGTGTAGATTCATGCATAGGTGGCAGACTTCCTAACCTTTGTCCCATTTCCAGAGATTCCATCTTCTTGTGAGTTTAGCTACAACCCCACTTGGTGTTGGTCTTGCTACCCAAACCATCTGGTTAAATTCTTTTGAAGAAGTTGCACATACCAATGCCTCAAAGGACAAGCCTGATAATATTAACCTCATCTGTCCACTGGAAATAGCAAACATTCTTAGCTGAAGTCCAAGGTCAGTTTTGCTTCTACAAGAATCTAAAGAGAGGCATCCCTAAACATTTGGGGATCAGACTTGTTGATCCCAGCCCCACAGGAAATCTTTACATAAACCTGAATCTCCCTTTCAGCCCCTTGACTGTACGGATATTCAGAGACAAGCATGCTTCTCTGTGATCTTATAAGTAGGCATAGTTCTCAAAATGGCATAGGATATCGCAAAATGGCCCTGAAATATAATTCTAGCCCCTCTCCACCATAAATTGAAAGCAGTCTACCACTTAGTGACTCTGTACTCCGGGAGGAACTATCCACACAACAAGAGATGTGTCCATCATTCTGATTTTCTTACACTGTGAATCTTGAAACTGCATTAAAATCAGCACCAAACATTCTCAGCTATGGTCTGTTAGTAGATCTACTTAGTCACCTAGGAACAGCCAAGACCCATGAGTACAGAGGAAAAAAAGCCTACAGGTCCTAGGTGTTATTCACAGCTAGACCTGCCAGTTATTTAAGTTCTAGACCTTCCTGTCCTGTCAGTACAGAAAGTTAAAAGGAGTCAGCCTGCCAAAATCAGTGTAGAAAGATTCACAGTCAGGCCATGTGGAATGCAAGACTCAAGTGGGAGGATCATAAGTTCAAGACTTGCCGGGTCTAAAGTAGAAATTCAAGGCTAACCCTGTCAATGTAGAGATTGTACTGAACTTAGTAAGATACTGTCTAACTACAAACTACAATGTATTGAGGAGTTCAATTGAACTAGGAACCAAAAAAACAAAACAAAAGTCTCCTGGTTACAGAGATGCATTTTAATGTTGGGATATATTAATTAAAAATAAAAGATAAACTTCATAGAGAAATGTAGAGTTCATATTGTATTCAGCCTACAAGTTTTTAATATAAAACATTAGAATTAGACTCTTGATTTTTACATGGAGAGATTTCAGAAACAAGATTCAATTGTCAGCTCTTTGGAAAGCCAGACATTCTGGCAATGCTTGGCTGCTTGGCCTACATTCCCCATGGCAACTCTGGGCTAGAATTAAGGATTGTGCCACTCATCATTCACTGTGTTGCCTCTGATGCTAATGGACTTGTCTCTTATCCATCAATCATTATAGTTACATTTGTGTTTCATGTAGCAGTCAGTTTCATTCATTTATGTTACTTTCCTGAAACCTCACTCATAAAATCCAGTTCTCACCGCCCCTTGTATTTTTTTTTGTATTTTTTAAGAATGCCACAAAAGTTACTATGAACATAGTTGCTCAAAATAAAAACAAAAAAATATTAACTCATCATTGAAGGCTTAACGTCCAAAGTCAAGGTGTTCTTGCTAAGTGTCTTTCCTTTTGGGACTATTGGAGATAGCCTCTCCCATACAGTGTGTGTGTGTGTGTGTGTGTGTGTGTGTGTGTGTGTGTGTGTGTGTGTGTGTTAAGTTCTTCTTTGCCTATTTCCTATAAGGATACCTGGATTCAGACTTGGTTTTAGATTTGGATCTGGAACCTAACCTAAATGCAGCGTAATATATATTAAGGTCATAAACTTAATTGCATCTATAAGGATCATTTCTCTAAACAAGGCCACATTTACAGGTTATAGGGCTGTGATATGGGCATAGACATTTTGTGATCACTATTCAATCCATTACGCCCTCATTTACAAATAATACTGAGACCAAAGTAGGTTTATTCATGCCTGGCAAATTTAATAATATTTTGTGGCAGTTCATTCAAGAATCTTAATTTTCTGACACCCAACGTGTTTCTTTCTCACATGTTTATGTTTGTACTTCACTTCTGATCAATTCACGGTCTAAATAAAATTTAGAATAAACAAATAAAAAGTTTTCTTCCTCTTTGCTACTTTATCTGTGGAAACATTTATGGGTACAGTTCTTTTAATGTTTTTGTTCTTCTCTTTAAGAACCTGAGAAATAACTGAGAGTGGAAGCATATACCTGTAGTCTTACTTAATAGATAGAAGCTGGAGGACTGGAGGCCAGCTCAGACTACACAATGAGATCTTGTCTCAATTCCTGCCCTCCCCCAAAATAAAACACCATGAGAAATTAGTAAGGAGGACATTACATATCAATTAAAATTTCCCTGAAAAAAATTAGTTCCAATCCTAGCTCTGTAACTAACCTACTTTATTACCTGGGGCAGGCTCCATCTTCTCTGGGCTTCAGTTTCTGAACTGTGAAACAAACAACATGGAAATGATGTTGTCTACGGTCCCTTTCTGTCTTTAACTCTCTGGGATTCCACTTGCACAGAATTATCCTCAATGTTGTTAAGCAGCCATTTTTAGGTACTTTTCAACTTAACTTTTAGACATATCTCCAACAGAGTTAATCTGTTCCACCACTATTTCAGTGACTTTGTTTAATTTCCAGGGTAAGAATGAGTTTGTCTTGAGCTATCTGTATTCTTTTCTCACACCCATCTATAACTCCCATCTTTGAAGCTTTCTTAAACACACAAACAAACACAAACACACAACTATACAATAGTTACATATACCCTCATGATCATCTTCTAATCTAGAATATAGAAATAGCCATTGAAAAAGCAAGCCAACTGGCAAGGTATCAGCCTGATTTTAGCATACTTTATATAAATTTTGTTCTGATAACTTATTTCTACCTGGATCCTCTTCATTGTGTTTCTGCATTTCAGTCTCCTTGATACTTGTCTGTATAAGCTATAGTTTTCTACAGTAGCAATTATCATGAAGCCTACACATGCTGAAATGAAGAGTCACAAAAAATAATTGTCTAGCAGAATCACCCTGATCACACTTTCTGATGAGATATAAAAGACAAATCAACTTTAGTTTTTATTTAAACAATATATGCTATTTATTCACTAGGACTATGTAGAAAATGGCTTAAAGCAAATGAGAATTATTTATTTCACAGTTCTAGAAGCTAATGACGTCTCCCTTCTTAGCTGGCAGATTACCTTGCTACATCTTCATGTAGTCTCTCTTGTTTGAGTGTACATACCTAAAGATTGAGAAGAACACCAGACATACTGAGTTCAGGTTCACCTTATCAGCCTAGACACACTGTTTAGTATTGGGGCTTAACCCTTTAAGGTTCCTTCATTTATTTATATGAATTAAGGCACACACAAATACATTGTGTCTCTGTGTGTGTGAGAGAGAGAGAGAATTAAGGAAGATACAGTTTAGCCTTTTACATACATTATAATATGGACTCTGAAATATTGAAGGTAGCCTTTAGAAACCACTTACTGTTATTTTGCAGACTATAGAAATTAAGAAGGAAGGCAGTTAAGACTAGCCTAGGGAAAGCATTATGAAATTAGTGGTAGATGCAGGACCAGAAAGCAGATCTCTTAGTTCCTTGTCCCTTCCAGCTTCCCATGTTGGTGCTTTAATTTCACTTGTTCATATCTTAAAAGCCCCCTAGCTTTTGCTCTTGCTTGTTCATTCCCAACTCTTCAGAATAACTGGCGTAAGTTGGAAATCATATGCTTTACAATCTATGATTTTTTTTCTTACCTGTATTTGGCTTCACAGTAATATTTATAAAAGAAAAAGCAGAGGTTTTCTACTGAATTTCTTTCTCTCTTTCATTATATACATATTTTTCATTGAAAATTATTAATTTTAATTTTTTCTAAGGTGAATGAATTTGAGTTTGCCAAGACTGACAGTGGATTAGAAGAAAAGCGACCTCTGCTTTTTAAGAAAATTACCTTTGAGATGTGAAGCAGCAAATTTGATTAGAGAAAACCTCTGCCACTTCCTCCCTTCTTCTTTCTCTAGAGTATGAATTTAGAGTTCATATAAACCTTAATATACACTCCTCCACACACAGACAATAAATACCAGAATGGAACTGATGCCATAAAAAATGGCCATATTCTTCTTTCTTTGGCCAAAGGTATTTAAACATAAAGCTTGGAATCTGAAAGGAAATTCGAAATGTAAATGCTCCTTTTTCTTCACCTATAAATCTCTGTACTTTGTCTTTTTCTGCTGAAATATCAGAAGAAAAAAAATGAAAGAAATTTTGAGTTATACGGTAAGGTAAAAGGTCTGATAGTTCAAAAGATTTATTAAAATCAAGTGTACTCTTCCATTTAATCCTCGAGGGGTTTAGTTTTACTTAAACTACTGGCAGAAGCTATTTCTTCTCAACAGCCAGTTAGTTACCTCACTGGACCATAGAATACTTAATTTTATCATCCCTAAATCCCCACTTATTTGCATCTTGAGAGGGAGAGGGTTTTAATGACAAAAAACTTTTCTTCAGCTAAGTCTGAGGAATATGGCCCCTAGGCTGCCCTCTCAGGTTATGTCATCTACTGTGGAGACAAGAGAGGGACAGTTTTATACCTCTAGTGTATTGTGTCAGAGCCTCATCATGTTGTCCACTTAGTCAGTACAAGCCGAAACCCTGGAAGGCACAAAAATATAGACAATTGTGCCACTGAGATACAAAAGCCATTCAAAACACTTCTGTCAAGATCTCAGTCTATAGGAGATAGAAGTGTACCACTAAATTAGACTGATAGTATTTCATACTGGTCATGAACACAGAGATAAAAATCAGTGCAGATTCATATAATTTTATTTGAACAACCTGAGATAATAAAGCAATAATTTCTTTATTAAACCATGAAGTTCCTTGCTTCTAACAAATATCCTAATGTATTAGAATTTTTCTGACTTCATAAATGTGTTTGTTTAAAAAAAAACTTAAGCATTTATAAAATATTTTATATAATTTTCCTGATTAGTTTGTATTATCTCCTGGTATAAGAAAACCTTGGATGAAGAATTATCTGATCAGATTGAGGTAAGGATGCATCTATCTGGCTTTTTCTTGATTGCTAATTGATGTAAGAAGGCCCAGGTTTGTATGGGCATTACCATTCCTAGGATTATGCAAATGGGCTGTACCTCAGAAAGGTATTTGAATGTGAGCCTAGTATTGTCAGCCATGGTTTCTGGTTTAAGTTCCTGCCCGGGGCTTTTTTCAGTTATCAAGAGTGACCTGAAAGTGTAAAGCCAAATAAAGTCTTTCCTTCTCCTAAGTAGCTTTTTATCAGTGTTTTATCACAGCAACAGTAAGAAAACCAGAACAGTATTTAAACAATTTAATGAAAATAAAATTACAGTTACAATAGCTGTACCCATCGAACTCGTTTCCTTCACAGAGTGATAATCCACCTATATATCCAGCTTCTCTCCATTTCCATTTTAAATAGTTGGATGGCAAACATCACCATATTATTTATGTACATAGAGTTAGGTGCTAATAAAGACTCTTGCTTTCCTTTCTTTTCTCTTTGAGCTTACTGAGGTTTTTGGCTGATACCCATACTCCTTTAAATTGGTGTCTACTACTCTTACTACGATTTTTAAGTGTTCCTTGAATAATAGGATTGTCCTAAACAATAGATGTTGTGTCATAGGAATAGAGCTGCTGAGCTCTATTTGATGGTTCTTTTAATGTGAAATCATCCTATCCAAAAAACAATAGAGGCGTGCATTATAACGAAGTATTTGAAAATCACTTGCATTCTTCTATTGCACCTCTGCTCATTATAGAGTTGAAACTACTGCAGTAAGGAATAGAATAAGAATACAGCTAATAGATTATATATTACATATGTTGTATTGGCCTCATCATATAGTCCCTGTTAATAATAACAGTTACTATTTACCATTGCTTGGGTTACCATTTAAAATGTTATTGCAGTATTAGGTGATAATTTCAGGTATGTATGCCAGGCTTGAGATATAAAAACTATACCATTCCTCATAACATATTCTATCATTTTAAAAGACCAGGGCAAATAGGGAAAAGGTCAAGGGTTGTCCCCCCCCCCGCATTGAGACAGAGTATCATATATCTCAGTCTGACCTCAAACTCACTATGTTGCTGAATATGACTTAGAACTTCTGAGGCTTCTGTTCTATCTCCCAAGCGCTGGCAATATAGAAGTATGCCACAGTGCCTTGCTGAGAGATCATAATTCTTTTCTAATTACTAGAAGTTCTAATTAGTACAGTATATATGTGCTAGGTATTTACATATGTATTTTGTGTGTATAGACATATAGTCAATATATATAGTATAATGTGTGTGTATGGTCACTTAACTGTTCTGACATGCTTTCTGCAATAATTTCATACAATTGTATAACTGTACATTCTCCAAAATTATCTTACATATATTCTTCTTTAATTCTTAAAGTACCTCTATAAGGAATATATTAGGTTTCATAAATTCAGAGAGTGAAAATAACTTAGGTCATACATCTTGCAAGGTTTCAGAGCCAGGAAGCAATTGATCCTGGACCATTTTTCTAAGCTCCAGCTCTACTATTTTGTCTGTTATGTATGCCACAGTAATCATTGTTACAGGGATAATGTGTTAAAATAGAGCCAGACTGCCTATATTTGAAGCACAGATATTTTACTTCCTGGTGGTGTTATTTCAGACAATTTTAAGCATCTCTATGCCAAAGGCTCCTCATCTGAAAAATAGAAACAATAATAGTACCTACCCCATAGGGTTATTGTAAAGCTTAAATGAGGTGATTTATAGAAGGTATTTTAAACAATGCCTTGGGTAGTCAGCAGTATGTTAGTGTTTGCTGCTATTTGTGTTTTCTTTATTATTCTCATTATAATCAACAGCAGCATTATTGCATGGTGGTTAAAATTCTCAGTCATTATGTAGAGACTACCTACATTCAAATACAAATTCCATTCATTATGTGGCCTTGCACAAATTTCTTTTATTCTCCATGCTGCAGTTTCATCACAAACATAAAATGCTAGACACATAAAACTAAAGCTTCTATGAGTCTTAAGTTAATTTATGAAAGATGTTTGATGCACAGAATCCCTACTTGCCTTTTTCCTAGTGTCTTGGCTGCAAACTTAGAGCTATGAGGTGTCTGTATGGCAGTTGTATATTGTATGTGGCATATGTAACTCATCAGTCCTCTGTAGTCTAATCACAGAAGCCAGTGGTTTAGTTGTCATGGCAGTTCTCTGGTAGGAATGCATTTGTCATATAAAAGTTATTTTGGTCAATCAGTATGGTATGGTGAAATGAACATTTGCTGGAGATTCAGTTCTATTGCTAAGTAGCTTTACAAGTGAAGTTCTGGAGCCTGGAGAAATCACTGTAGCAAGAGTAAGAAATAATAGCTTTCTAGTCATGCCCATTTCTCTGTGACTAGTGGTGCTATATTTTCCATCATATACTAATTTGGATTTGTATTGGTTAAACAATGAGATACTACTATATTTAGGGAAAATATTCCAAGTCTAATTGTTTCCCTCCACAAGTCTATTAGAAATTAATTTGAAAATAAGACACACTTAGTGTTTACTTCAGAAATTACATGGTAGGCTCTGTTCATTAAGTACTACTAGTAGGGGTACTATGGATACATTTATATGTAAAACCTCAGTTTATGAAGTGGTTTTATTTCAAAAGACCATTTCTAGACTATTTGATACTTTCAAATTTCCTGTAGAAACTAGGTTATTATTGTGAGGAAGTGTTTAGGTTATTTCACAGCCAGTTCAAAGACTTATATATGCAGTTTATAAGCCATACATGAGATGCTGCTTGGTGTTGGTAATTAAAGCAAAAGTATAATTGAGCAGAAAATAACACCTGAATGCTAAAACGTAAGAATGGTAAAATTAATTATGGGCTGAGAACAGAGACAGCAGAATCGAGAGTCTTACAGAAGAGTACTTCTAGCCACTTTCAGAGTACATGAGAAGTTGATGGCCCAGGTTTTTTGTCTAATTTCAGTTCAAAAAGGCTAGCAATCTCACTAACATTGCTCTCATAACTGTCAGTCATAATTATAGTCATTTGGGATTCACAAATAGAACAAAAGGACCAATAGAGTTCTTGAAAATACTGGGCAAGAGAAAGGGTATGTGAGAACAAAAGGAGTGATGCTGGTCCATGAGATGACATACAATAGCTTAAGGTAGAATTAGCCTCCCGCAAATGATGAAAGAAATGTTGAACTCAGCTTTTATGCAGGATCCTTGTAAAAAATAAAAATCTTAAGAAGATTTCCATAATTCCTGAGCACCTGTGTAACTTATTCTCATTCTCTCCCCTAATATACTGACTCTTAAAAACCAAAATGATTTCTTATTCCTTCCTCTGTGGCCAACAATAGCTAGGTACCCAAGTATTGAACACTATAGGTGAATGAAATCAGATATCATCCCACGTGTGAATTTCTTTGCTTGTATTTAACCAAAGCATTAAAAATTTGCAAAATTATGTCTTTGATTAGTATGTGGTACATAGTTTTGGAATTTGCTGTCATTGAATTCACAGTTTTGAATTATGAAATTGAAAATGAAGAACTAAGAATCCAGTCACCAGTTGTTGATTTGATGACTAGCAAAGTCCCTCCTCTCCATTTCAGAGGTTACAGCCCTTATAACTCAGTATCTCTGCCTTGAAGAAGGATCTGACCAAAGTAATTTGTAACACTCTACACATGGGCTACCTGACTGACAAAGCTCGCTGGGACTTCCATAGCTTCTCACAGGAACACATAACAACATGCTGTCTACAACAACAACAAAAAAGGTGTTACAGAGTTTGACTATTGATTCTTTCTCTTCCTCACTTTTTTTTTCTGTTTGACTCCTTCTCTGATGCATTCCTGCTGGAGACAAAACCACATGCTGAACTGTTGGGAACAGACTGCTATGAAACAACAAACTGCTCCCAATTTTAAATGTTGCATGTTGGGGCAAAGGCAGAGTTCCTTTTCCTCTAAAGCTATAACATTAAAAAAATTCTGTTTGATATTCAGAGTTATTTGATCTGGCAGTTTAACAACTGTTGATGTTTTAATTGCTTCTTTAAAGGATTTCATCTACATTTTTAGCTTTATTTTTATTTTACTCTGGAGGAATGTCAATATTAGCCATCACTTTGCCCAGTAAGTTACCACTGCAAGATCTTGGAGTAAAATCCAGTAATTACTGGAGCTGGTAACTTAAGACCCTGCTGAGAAATTTGGCAGTTTCCCTTCTCCTAAGGAGGCTGTCTTCCCATGGAGCTAGCAAGCCTTTATTGTTCTGAATCAATTTTAAGGAAGTCTTGCACCTTCAAGATCAGCTTTCTATGTTCCTTTGGAAAAGATTAAGGTCACTGTATTCTGAGTGAAAGAGAAATTTTAAGTCACTCTTAACACAGATGAGTGTATACTTGTAAGATGTGTTAACATGAGTGACTTAGAAATTTTATAATCAGTTGGACTCTTAGTTCATTTTTATTTGTCCATTTGTTAGTCTACTTCCAGGACCAAATAGAATGCTTAATTGGCATGCCACTTGATTGCATGTAACTAGCCATTTAAATTTTCTGAATAAAACTACTAACATTCAAAGTGCTTTACAGATGAAAGTGCTCTCGGGTCCAGTCTCTTCTAAAAGGTTTAGCTTGGATTCATTAATATTTTTAAAAAAAAAAATGCTTGCTTTCAGACCTCATTAGAGAAATGTATTCGTGTAATGGGTTATGATTAACTCAGAAGATCACAACCAGCGGAAATGCAGAAGATAAGTGTCTTATGGAGTGCTCAGTCACAAATAGGACATCTATATCATATCCACTTCACAAGACTCAGAGAGCATCTTGTAAGAGAAAGAGGCAGAAAGATTGTGTCAGAGGTGTGGGAGAACCTGAACAAAACAGCATGTTCTAGACGTGACAGGACTGCTTGGCTCAGAAACTCACAGCAGCTTTATCAGACCTGCATAAAATCAAGCCAGTCAACATTCCAGCATGAAATGGGAAGTTCATGAGCTCCTACCTCAAGCTGAGTAGCTAGAGGTAGAGACTGACTATTGGTGGCCTCTGGGCAAGGAGGAATCTATGTTCCTTAAGGGTGTGGCTCCTAGTAGACAAACCACACTCCAGGGAATGGCCCCAAACCCATGAATATGTGGGTCAATGGATTTTTATAAAATGAATATGAAGTTGAAGGACTAGGAGCTGAAGGAGGAGTTTGAGGGAGAATGTGATCATACATTGTGTGATCAAGTATTAATAAAAATATTTTAAAAGAATGCACAGAAAATAAACAAGGATACTAGAGCTCATGTATTTATTTGTCCAGTTGCTATTTACGTCAAGAAATATTTATTAAATGCTTACATAATGAACCCAGTCTGAAGCAATTTTCTACTTGGAGTTTGAGAGTACACACTAGAATGAAAAACACTGATATACCACATTTTAAGAATTATATTCTCTCTTTTGAAGCTTATTTACACTCACTGTCTATCCAACACATACATGCACATGAACACACACATATTAGGGAGATGGAAGCTATAGCTCTTAATCATTTTCTTTTTTGAAGTAACATTGTTATAAAATACTTCTTTTGGTAGGAATACTTTATTCTTGTCAAGAATAATCAAAAGCTAAGTTAGAGGACCAGCATACAGATGTGGGCAGGGGCTGCTGGCTAGAATAGATGGAAAGCAGTGTACTTAAACATGAGGTATATTATTCAGTCTTATTATCTTTCCCTGCCTATACCCTATCTCCTCAACACAGGGACCATATGACCTTATGACTAGAAACTTAATGCCCAAGTTTTTATACTTTTATACTTTATACTTATATATCATTATCAACCACTTTTTGGGAAAATGGAATCAAATACTAGTTTACCTATCTGGTTCTTCTATTTTAAATAATATTTGCAAATCAGAAGCTTCCAAAAGAATCTTTCTGAATTTCTACTGCTTCTTTTCTGGTCTAACTTCAATAGGCTGAAAGGGTCACCTTCTGCTTTGCATGATGACTGCATGATTGTAAATCTTGGCATGTTTTCCAAATAGACATCTCTTAATTTTTAAAAATTAAATTATTACTCTATGAAGAAATTTGAAATATAAACTATGGTAGTTAAAAAATTATACATGGGGCTGGAGAGATGACTCAGCAGTTATACCAGAGGCTTGTTCCAAAGGACCTAGTTTCAATTTCAAGCACTCAGATGTTCTCTCACAACCATCTGTAACTCCATTCCCAGGGGATATAATTCTGTCTTTCACTGACACTGTACACATGAACACATACATATGTGCAAGTGAAATATAAATATACATAAAATATAAAGAAAAAATTAAAAGTTATCTATATGCAGCACCATTTTAGAACTTGTTTATCCTGACATAACTTTTGTTTAGTCTATTTTTTTAGACATTCAGCCTTTCTGCCTAGGGTTTCAGTTTTAGTTTCTGCTTGACTTTCTCTAGAGCATAAGCTTCATATAAGAGTAGACTACCCTGTTTATCTTATTCTTTACTAATAAATTTGTATATCTCATATACCAAATAGTACTTAACAATAAATTACATTCAGTATTTCAGTTGCTCACTCATTCATTCATTTATTTTTGATGTGTGTTTCATATGTAGCCCAGGCTTGCCTCAAACTAATTTTTCCTTCTCCAGATTCTCAAGTTCCGAAATTGTAGGAGTGTAGTACCCTGCACATTTTTTATATTTAGTCTTAGAATGGTCTATAGTTTCAACCTACTTCCCATATTAACTTCTATCTTTGTTCTGATTATATCTCTCTAAGTTAATTCTGTATAGTTACTGATAAAGCACAATGTTCTGCATAGGCATATATTTGATATTGAGTATACCCTATAATTCCCCAAATTCCTTCTCATTTCTGGATTCATTTCTCTAATCACTTACTACTGAAACTCCTAAAATATTCTATTCTTACACCAGTTTCTCTCCTCACTAATAATTCTCCTTCATTTATGACTCATTTATTCCTTTACCAATTGTTCACTGTTTTACTGAGATTGCATTATGGTTCAAAGCATTTTATGCATGTAGCATCCAGTCATGTCAGTCTTTTGTTTGAGACCATAAAGGGTACAACCTTGCATTTATACTCTTATTTGCATAATAATGTCCAACTTCTTTCTACCTTCAATTTATAAACAGCAAAAAAGAATCTTCAAACACAAAGACAAAAAGTAGAAGAGTGATTCTGGTTTTTTTTTTTTAACAATTTTGAAATCATGATATTGAGATGGTTGTGTAAAAGAACTTTTCCGAAATTAAATTTGGATTTGTTGAAGCTTTTGATTTGGAAGTTGTAGCACAAAATGTTGTGGCTTCTAGAATGTCTCTGTATTATTACCTCCTGAGAGCTGGAATGATGGGATATATTACAGTGGTTCTGTCTGTATTCCCAATGTCCAGTGTAAGTTGATAACAGCACAATGAAGTCAGGTATATTGGCAAACACACACACACACATATATACATACATACACACACACATATTAGAGAACAAGTTCTATAATATGTCTTAAAAATACTTCTCAGCCTTTTGGCTAAGATAAAGTATATATACTAAAAGTAATCTCTTCCCTGTACTTCCATGCATAGCTTACAAAGAAGAAAATTTTAGCTAAGAATATGGAAAAGTTTGTTGCCCTGATGACAATTTCATTTTCAGCATGGAGAATAAGTCAAGCAGGTAATTTCTACTCTGATCATAATTCCAAACATGAAGGAATATTTGGTAAAACAGTAATGATAGGAAGCTTGGAAGAAAGTGGGTGTGCATCTTAGAGTTTTTGATAATGAAGGTAATGCTGTTGGTGACCTCACATCTTTACAAAAAGCTGGTTCATAATTAGACTAAAATATAGATCTATTGTATGGTACTGAAATTATGAAGTCTTTCAAAACTGAACAATCTTGATTTCTGAACAACAGACAAGGAAAGGGAGTATCTAAAACAGCCATACTCCACCTTTCTTATGTCTCCATACACCAGAAGGTACTTGACATTTATCACTTTAGAAAGAACATGAACACACATCACAGTTTTCAGAGAAACATATGTAATGTAACACCCCACCCAATAGGGCATGCTCCATTCATTAGCCCTCTCACAAAGGCATCATTAATCAGGAAGTTTCTCAATACATTCATATGTAACATGATACAAAGATGAGCATAAAAACAGGTTTTGGTTTTGTACTTTTTTTTTTGCAAAGAACACAGTTTTAAGAACAGTGTCATGAAGGTCAGAGCCTTACAAAATGCTAAGGACCTCTAAAACTATGCATAAAAATAAAGCAAAAAAAACCAGTTTTCTTTATAGCAAATGTAAGAGAAATCTGGTCCTGCTTGGCATCCTCTTGAAAGTGACAGCTGGCAGTACTACTTGCCCAGAACTTTATCAATCAGAATGGTGTTCAAAAGAAAGGCATGGATGATACAATAAGAAAGAAATTAAAGATCAAAGAAAATGATAAATATGAAAATATATGTTCTTTTTTCAAATCTCTAAGGCCTGACAAACCAGAGCTGAGGGAACAGAAAGAAACTGTAATCACAAAATGAAAACAAGAGACTATCCTTAATATGCAGGACTACACAGCATAAGCTTATAACCCCAGAACCTGACTGGCCACGAACAAAGGATTATAACCTTGACTACATAGTAAGACCCCTTCACAATATAGATAGATAGATAGATAGATAGATAGATAGATAGATAGATAGATAGATAGATGAAGATGGATGATACACACACACACACACACACACACACACACACACACACACACAAATGCAAAATGCACGGGGTGCTAAAATATTTGAAAGCCACAAGTAGAAATTCTGTATTTGACCCTATGTATTCTTTGAAGCAGGTATATATGAAACAAATCTATTTTAAGTTTAGACTTGTTTTCCATTCTCAGGATATCTCATATGAATATGAAATACTCTAAATTTTAGAAACTATTAACTATGAAACATTTCTGACTGTAATAATTTCAGATGAGGAGTTTTTAACCTGTAATCTAGATTTTAAGATATTATATTAAGAATAAACTACAGAAGACAAGCAATAAATAAAGTTCTCTTTTTTCTCAATTTAAGAAGGTGGGAACACCTGATCTTTGACCAAGAGGCCCAAAATATTCAATGGAAAAAAGATAGTATATTTAACAAATGATGTTGGCATAGCTGGATGGTAGAGTGTAGAAAAATGCAAATAGATCCAAGCCTGTCACCCTGCACAAAACTCAAATCCAAGTGGATCAAAGACCTCAACATAAACCCAGCCAACTTTAAATGTGATAGAAAAGAAAGTGGGAAATACACTTCTACGAATTGGCACAGGCGACCATTTCCTAAATATAACACCAGTGGCACAGACACTAAGATCAACAGTCAATAAGTGGGATCTCCTGAAGCTAAGAAGCTTCTGTAAAGCCAAGGACACTGTCAATAGGACAAAACGACAACCTACAGAATGGGAAAAGATTTTCACCAACTCTACAAGTGATAGAGGACTGATCTCTAAGATATATAAAGAACTCAAGAATCTAGGGCCCAAAACCTTGAATAACCCAATCAAAAAATGGGGTTCAGATCTAAAAAGGGAATTCTCAGCAGAAGAATTATGAATGGCTGGAAGGCACCTGAAAAAGTGCTCATCATCTTTAGCCATCAGAGAAATGTAAATCAAAACAACTTTGAGATACCACCTTATACCTGTCAGAATGGGTAAATTTAAAGACACAAATGACAGCCTATGCTGGAGAGGATGCAAAGCAAGAGGAACACTCCTCCATTGTTGGTGGGAGTGTAAGCTTGTTCAGCCACCCTGGAATGCAGTATGGCGGTTTCTCAGAAAATTGAGAATCAATCTCCCCAAGGACCCAGCAATACCACTTCTGGGTGTATACCCTAAAGATGCACAGTCACACTCCAAAGGCATTAGCTCAACTATGATCATAGCAGCGTTATTTGTAATAGGAAGAACCTGGAAACAACCTAGATGTCCCTCAACTGAAGAATGGATTAACAAACTGTGGTACATCTACACAATGGAGTACTACTCAGCAGTAAGAAAAAATGATATTCTAAAATTTGCAGGCAAATGGATGGAATTGGAGAATATCCTCCTGAGTGAGGTATCACAAACCCAGAAAGATAAGCAGGAGATGTACTCACTCATTAGTGTACTCTAAACAAACAAACAAACAAACAAGAAAAAAGCCAACCATGCCCAAGCTGCAAACCACAACCACTGAACAGCTTGGGATTAGAAACACCCTGAACTGACTCCTTGGATCCCACTCTCCCTATAGGAACACCTGACTCAGTCTTGAGGTTGGGGGGAGAAAACTGGATCTGCCAGGAGTTGAGACTGAACTAAGCAATAGACAGTGGGACCTTGGGACTGCCTGCCGCCTGCCCAGGAAGGGAATGGGGAGTTGTGGAGAAGAGAGAATGAACTGATGTGTTGCGAGGGAGAAGGGACCTTGAAAAAGGATATACAAGGATAGAAAGTGTGGCTTCTTTGTTCATAATAATAATAGAAAAAAATAAAAAAAGAGGGTGGGAAAGATTTGCAAATATTATGTTTCTATAAATTTGACAATTACTAGCAGCATAATTCTAAAAATATTTTTTACTTAAATGCTTTAGACATATACAGAGAAGAAAATAGTTCTCAACAGGACCTTCAAGTTTATTCTCTGAGGGTAAATCACAAAGCAAAGTATGTTTATGAATTGTTTTGTTTGTGTATTTGTTTGTTTGAGGTAGATTCTCTTTAAACATCACTGACTGTCCTGGAACTCACTGTGTAGGCCAGGCTGGCCTCAAATTCACAGAGATCCATCTGCCTTTCACTTCTCAGTGCTCAGATCAAAGGCTGCATCACCATGCCTGCCTTATGCATGATTTCTTGATAGGGGTACTAAAGTAGACTTTAAGAAAAGATGTCAGAAATTGGGGTAGTTCCTTTTGTGGGAGAAGGCAGACTAGAGTTAGATGAACTTGGTGTATTTGCTGTAACCTAGAGAGAGTTATTCACTAGTTTACTGTCAAACATTATGCTGTTAAACTTTTCTACCAATAACTTGGACAAAAGTAATGAAGATATATATTAAATATTTGAAAATATAGTGGATATAGGAAAAATTTGGATCAGACAATAATTAAGAGCAAGAGGAGAAAGCATTGAGAGGATTTTTATTAGTGTAGGACAAATTTTCTAATATGCTTTCATATTTTAATATTTAATATTGTACCAGTACTTCTGATAAGATAGTGTGTTCCCTCATTTCCAAAGGATGAATTTAAACTAAAATTAGATGACCAACTCTCAAACTGATTGTTAATGTGACTCACTGGGGAAAAAAAAGTTTAGAAAACTGAGTTCCCAACAATGAGATACCAAAATACTATGTTGGCAGTTTTGACAATAGCTATTTCTATTATGCTTTTCAAAAAAGAAAATTTAGTAATCTCAAAAGACACTCACAGATACTCCATTTATGACCAACTAAATGATGAGATTTACTTCTTTCCAAATACCTATTAAAAAGAGCTTATTAAATTATTAATGGATTTATTGTGATAACTAGAGTTCTACTTACTTATGTCTTTTTACAAAACATTATTTGTGCCATCAGAATAAACTACAAATAGACTTACTATTTTATTTTTATATGTGTATGTCTTTTGAAAATAAACATCACAATCACAATTTTTAAAAGTCAGTATTACCTTTATGGAAGTGGCTTAAGCTCCATTTCCACATCTAGTCAGTGGACACTCTGTCTTGTAGAGGTATCAAATACTGTTTTGTTATTTAGGGTGTTACCTGGAAGAAGTTTAGTATTCTATATAAAACTGCTGTGCATTTATCTTTTGTCTACAAATGTACATTAATTTTTTAGACTTTCTTTACCATGTCTGTATCTAGTCTAATTAATTTCTATGTATGATGATGATCTTATTGTGCCCAGAGTGCTTAAGTAAAGTAAAATATATTTTATTTCACACAAATGTTTGTGTTGCTGTTCATCTCTTTTGGGTAAATAATTCAACAGTTTTTGAGCCCCTAGTATGTACTAGACAAATCCATAGTTATTACTTGTCCTTTTCTGAAAGCGTTTGTGTGTGCATGCATAGATACTCATGCATGTATGCAAGAATGTGCTCACCCAAATTAGCCCTAGATGTTTGCCAAACATTTCCAATGTCCTGCTAATAGTTTTAGGTTCCTACTGTTATTCAGCATTGAGCTTCATTTCATAAAAAAAAAAAAATCTCTTGTCTTTTTTTTAGTTACCTTTCTGAATGATACCTTAGCAAAGTCATCATATAATAGATTATAATGTTCTTGGGCATTTCTGTGTTAAAAGTAAAAGGTGAGGAACTTTAATAAATTCAAATATTCTTCTCATTTATGTGGTACCTTATCCACTCCTAAGAAAGTTTAATATTTTCTTCTGATTTATCAGATACTTTATTTTTTAGCGTTTTGGATTTAAAATGTTATTATGATTGAGTGGTATGGTAGATTTAAAACAGTATTACAGCAATTGCATGTCTGTGTAAAAAAAGATTTTGTGAATGCCTAGTGCTTACTAATCATTCTGCTGGGTAATGAGCAAAATAGACAGTGTTCATTCATCCTGTGAGAGCTCTTGTATCTTCTAAAAAAGTCACTCAACTAATCAACAATAATAAAATTACAAGTATATATGGACAACTAGGTTTCTATATATAATCAAATACATATAAATATATATGTGTATATGCCATATATGATATTTCTAGGGTAAAGTAGGAAATAGAAGACTCTAAAATGAAGGCATAAATTCTGATTCCATTTATATTTCTATATTGCTAATTTCTGTGGCTTCCTTTTCAATGATCCTCCCTAACTTCTTTTCAAAATGAACGTGTTGAACAGGACTGCCTTTAACACCTTTTCTAGTTAGTTAAATATTTGCCTCCACCAATTATGCATGATAA
>PVIH01026576.1:0-18482 GCA_004025045.1 Sigmodon hispidus | reverse complement strand
TACAGGGATGGAAAAAAAAATTCAGAGGGAAAGATGAACACAAAGAAAATATAGGTGTAGCAATCTTATTTGTATTTCTTCCCTTGATAAGCCATGCTTATCATTCTTATCCTCTGTATAGTTATTGTTAACTCTTCCACATTTTAAATTCTTTTTACTGTGTTTTTTTTTGATAAATACAAAATAAAGAAGGAAAAAAGAAGAAAACAATTAAAAAAAAACTGTAAAGCAAAAATAGAATTAACAGATAAAGCCTCCTTGAATTATCTTGCAATAGACTTTTACTGAACTGACACTACTTGCTTTTCCAAGAGAAGTGCCTTGTTATCTCTACCTCACAGTGGAAGTAGACATTGATGGCATGTTAGAGTTAGATATGAATGACTTCTTGACTTGTGATACCTATGCTATCAAGTTGAGAGTATTTCATTACAAGTACTGCTACACAGTAGATATATCTCCCAACAATAAACTTGCATTCATATATTTTGAAGTTTTAATAACTATGGTAAAGTTCCAAAGATCAGAGAAAGAGATAAAAATTCAGAGAAAACAAAAGGAAGGAAGGCAGGAAAATGAATAATAAGAAAAAAAGTAAAAGAAAAGTTGATTTACACAAGAAATGGAAGAGAGCAGATGATTAGGATTGTTTTGGAGACTGGGTTAAGCCCAGGAAATTAAGTGGACCATAAGTATATAAAATTTCAGTAATTTCTTATGATTATTAAAAATAGATAATAAGTGCCTTTGAGAAAGTGAAATAATATGTAAAAAAGAGAAACAGGAGAAAAATTTAAAATCTCTTCTATTATTGAGATTTAACTAAATTTAGTCTTCGATATTTAATAATATGCATTCTCTGTAGAATATGACTCAAGAACAAGTTAGAAGATAAACCATACAAAGGAAGAGAAAGAGAGAAGCTCAGAAATGAAGTGAATATGGATTTAAAAGGATAAACAAATTTACAATAAGTAACAAAGGTAAAATATCCTAATTTGAATATATATAATCCAAGATTGCATCACCATTTTAAAATTTTGAACTTCAAAATTTTGGTTTCAATGCATTTGTATATTGGTTTTCAGGTTCAAAAGAGAAGGGAATCAGAAAAGTTGCACATCTGAACTCACAGTAGTTATCGTTATCAAAGTTTGTAGATGAGCTGTGCAAGGTGAGGTTAGGCTAAATGCCAAAAGTGAGTTCTCTTTGAAGATATATTTCTTGGTTGATGAACAAGCTATTGTGGAAGGCCACACACTCATGAGTACCTGGGAAGCACAAATTGGAGTTGACAAAAGAGAAAGCAAACCAGAAGGAAGACACATAGTTAGGTGGGATGGGGAAGAGAGAAGAGTCTTGGAGAAGTTGTGAGATGAGAGGAAATGGGTTAAAATACATGGACAAAATTAGCAAAGAACAAATGAAAATTGCAAAGAAGGCACAAAACTTAAAAAAGATAAAATTCCTGTGAATTTAATTTTATATGGATATTTGTGGTTTTTAATAGACATATTTTATGATTCAAAGTTCTTTGTAAAACAGGAGATTAAGAAAATATACTTATTCCCTAAAGGTGCTTAGGATAAGAGTAAAAAAAATGTTATTTTCAGTGGCAAATCAGCTGAAAACATTTTCTTCCAAAAATACAAACAGCATATGGGTCCATAACATATCCTGTTAAACATTTTAATGGAGATACTCATCAGTAAAATATAGAGTAAAACAAAGGATATGGCATAGAAAATATCCAAGGATAATTTTTTAATCTGTTTTTTTAATGTTATGACATTGGACACATTTTGGGAATTAGGAATTGCTTTAGCCAGGTTAATTATAGTAAAAGGAATATAGAAAATTGTCTTTCAGTTTTTAGTCCAAATCCAACAACTAAAATATATATTTTTAAAATATTTTAAATATACTTTCTTAAAATTTAAAAATATGTGTCATTTAAATCAGAAAGAAAAATATACTTTCTATCTATAAATTTAACTGAAAATGTAATGGAAAAGATTAGAAAACTTGACATTTCTACAAAATAAAACAAAGAACACCAACAAATTTAAAACAACAACAAAAAAACCATTTCAGAGGAGTTGTGACAGCATGTGCAAGACCCATATATGCTCAAACCTGGAACAGTTCCAGAATGGAGAAAAAGGACTGCAGGTAAGCATGAACTCCCCTACTGAGTGATGAGTTATAAAAAAACCACATGGCCAGGAACATCACAACAAAATTACCAAGAACTGGCTTATTACCTCGTTCAACCAAGCCTTAGTACCAATTAATGTCCTAGTTTCTTTTCCTACTGCTGTGACCAAATTCTCTAAAGCAACTTAGCAAAAAAAAAAAAAAAAAAAAAAAAAAAAAAAAAAAAAAAAAAAAAAAAAAAAAAAAAAAAAAAAAAAAAAAAAAAAAAAAACAAAAACAAAAACAAACAAACAACAACAACAACAACAAAAAACCGGTTCAATGCAGCACCCAGTTGGGGGCTATAGTCCATTCTTGTGGGAAAGTCAATGGAAGAAACTGACACAGCTAGTCACATACCATCTACAATTAAGAGAAGAGAAATAATGGATGCTCATACTTTCCAGTGTCTCTTTTCCATTCATTCCATGATCCAGCCCATAAAATGGTAATATTTGCATTCTTCATGAGTTCCCCACTGCAATTAAAGGAATCTCTCACTGTCATCCCCACAGTCCAGCCCAGTCCATAGAGTTCTTGATAGATTCTTTCCCAGTAAATTCTGTGTCAACTTGATGGTTAAAAATAACCTTTATAACACACAGTGGATTTTACTGATGATGCTCATATTAAACAGCTTAAATTGAGAGGAAGCATAAGTGCATTTACTTGTCCTTTTATCAGTATAATAAATTTATTATGGTATGTACATGAAATATACTTTAATAAAAGTAAATACAACTGAAGAGAAACATTGCTTTTAATCTCTAGTTAGAAGACATGATTAAGACATAAATCTGTGGTAGAATCAGTTTATTAATTGGATAATAAAATGTTGCATTCTCTTTTTGCTTTTTAAATTTTCCTCTTTCTTTTTCTTATTTTTTTATTTAGTTTTATTGTTTTTAATATTTTTTATTATGAATAAAGTCATATTTTTTATCCGGGTATATCCTTGTTCAAGCTCCCATCCGCTGCCCACTGCTTCCAGTCACTTTCTCCTCTCCACATCTCTTTTTCTCCTCCCAAGCAAGGGCAGGAGGTCCCAAGGTCCCAATATGGCTTAGTTCAGCATCAACTTCTGGCAGATCCACTTTTCTTACTCCACCATCAAGACTGATCCAGAGGGAGTAGGATCCAAGGTGACAGTCCAAGATGTTTCAGATCCAATGCTGTTCAGTGGTGGTGATTTGCAGCTGGAACGTGCTTTGCTTTTTGCTTTTTTGTTTAAAGTCCACTAATGAGTGAGCACATCCCCTGCTTATCTTTCTGGGTTTGCGATATCTTGCTCAGCAGAATATTCTACAGATCCATCCATTTGCCTACAAATTTTAGGATCATTTTTTCTTACTGCTGAGTAGAACTCCATTGTGTTGATATACTACAGTTTGTTAATCCATTCCTCAGTGGAGGGGGTATCTAAGTTGTTTTCAGGTTCTTGCTATTATAAATAATACTGCTATGAACATAGTTGAACTAAGGCCTTTGAAGTGCGAATGTGCATCTTTAGGGTATACACCCAGTAGTGGTATTGCACAATTAACAAATTGTGGTACATCTACACAATGGAGTACTACCCAGCAGTAAGAAAAAATGATATCCTAAAATGTGCAGGAAATGGATGGATTTGGAGAATATTCTGCTGAGCGAAGTATTGTGGTGGAATGTTTTCTGTATGATGTAAATAAAGAACTGTTTTGGCCCATGCACAGCACTGTAGAAGTGTGTGGAGAATCAGAGCACAAGCAGGTAGGAAGAAGGGTGGAGTTTGTCACTCTCGAGCAGCCCCACGAAGAAGCAGCATGTAGGAATCCAGGTGAGCCACTGGCTGTGGGCCACGTGGTGGAAGATTAAATGAAATGGGTTAATGTAAGAAGAAAGAGCTAGCTAGTAATGTGCTTAAGATATGGGCCAAAAAGTTTAAAGGATATAAGCGTGTGATTAATTTCTTTGGGGGATAAAAGCCGCGCGTGCACCAGGCACAAACCTCCCAGACCCAAAACGGGCCAGGAAAAACTTTTTACAACAAAGTATCACAAACCCAGAAAGATAAGCAGGGGATGTACTCACTCATTAATGGACTTTAAACAAAAAAGCAAAGCATGTCCAAGCTTCAAACCACAACCACTGAACAGCTTGAGATCTGAAACACTTTGGACTGGCACCTTGGATCCCATTCCCTGCAGAGAAAAACCTGACCCAGTCTTGATGTTGGGGTGAGGAAAGTGGATTTGCTGTAAGTGGATGCTGAACTAAGCCACACTGGAACCTTGGGACCTCCTGCCCTTGCTGGGGAGAAGATAAATAGATATGGAGAAGAGAGAGTTATTGGAAGGGGTGTGAGGGTGTAGAAAGTTTGAACAAGGGTATACATGGATTTAAAAAAAAAGGCCTTTTTTCATAATAAAAATTAATTAAAATAAAGATTTATTTATTATGTATACAGTATACAGAAAAGTGTACCAGATGTCATTATAGATGGTTGAGACCCACCATATGGTTGCTGGGAATTGATCTCAGGACCTCTGGAAGAACAGTCAATGCTTTTAACCTCTGAAATGTAATTAAAATGTTTTTAAAATATATGTGAGTGTCCACTGGGTGAAAAAGTTACAAAGAATGGATATATATGTATATATATTTCAAAATTATCTATCTAAGGGTAAAAATTAAAAGTTAATTGCTGCTATTGGTGATAAGCATGAAATATAAAGCCAATTACTTCTTAGTTGGCTGAACATTTCCTTATTAATAACTTTGCATGAGACCATAATTAACCTTATTCTTTTGTAGCTTGTAAAAACAAAGAATTGAGAAAGTGGTTCTATTTGCCAAGGAATATAAAGTAATTTGTAGTAGAATTTTAATTTTCTTCTTGTATTTTTTGTGTTTATGTAATAAGATTTGACATTTAAGCCCCCTAGCTTTCTCACTTAAAAATTATTCTTAATGTAATTGGTGGAGTATAAAAAGATGAAGATTATTTATAAGATTTTTATTTGTTAATGCTTTAGAAAAATAAGAAAATAATTTTATTGTTTTAGAGTTTTAGAATTAAGTTAACTATATTATATCTTCTACCATTTTCTCTAACTCTGCTTTTTTAATTATAGTATATAATTATGATGAGACTCTTATGAATGAAGTTGTTGGTCTCTTTTAGAGAGAATTACAGTAAAGGACCCAGGACTATATTTTCCTGGTGCCATTTTCCCTCAATTAGGAACCTTCCTCTTACTCCATCAGTGTATTTGTTGTTAGCATTTTTGGCTTCTTTTAGCCACTTCTGGGGGGCCCACAGGGACATTCATAAGTAGTCAGAATTTTGACAAAATACTTAGTCATTCTAGGGCTTGCCTCAAGTCCTTTGTAATCTATGCACATGCCTGGCATTGCTTTGTAAGCCCCTATATGCATACACTGAGCTACTTTTAAAAGCAACTATACAGTTCTTCTGTCTCTCCCTATTCTCACAAAGTGTGCTCCTCCACTTTCCCCTCTCTCTTTTTCTCTTTCTCCTTCCATCCCTCCCCTTCTCCTTCTTTCCCTCCCTCAGGCCACATCTCTTTCTAGCCTGCTTACTTCCCTCTTTCTGCACTCATCCAATCATCTTTTAAAGTGGGCTTCATTGTATTTTTGTGGTTCATTCTCACCCTACAAATACAACACTTGTCTTCCACAGTCACTTGTCTTCCTCAGTCTTGTCTCTATGGACATGATGCTCAGTATTTACAATGCAACGAATCCAGAACTTGTTTCCTAGGCCCATGCAGTTTATTGCCAGTGCTCTGAAATTGAGTTAATATGGCATTTTATTTGCACATTTCATTATTGATGGAAACATATATTCATTTTTGAATTATTTTCAGACAGTGGAAAGTGACATAATATTACTGATGATGATGTTACTAACAATGTATGATGCTTCTCTATTGTATTCAGCTATTAGAAAAGAAAACAGTTCAAACTTGCTTAACATCAAGTTAGCAAAACTGGAAAATATGTAAGCATTTTGTTCTCATCTGTACTGTTTTGATGATTTTATAAAAATATATTCTTAAGACATGCGCACACACCCATTCTTAAAATTTCAATATTAATAAATTTTTTATAGTACTCTGAATCCTCAAAATTGCATATGCTGGTAAATGAACTTATGACAACAGACCTTGAAGAAGCACCATTTAACTATTAATACTGATATCATCAAAATATATGACAGTAATATCTATTTAAGTAAAATATTTAAAATGAAAAAATACATTGTCAATATCAAGTAACCTCATCTTTGTAATCATTGATAACAACTTATAGATCTATATTTATGTTTTTTCTTGAACATATTCAAAAAACATCAATATACTAGTATTTATAGTCACTTCTGGATTTAGTGATTATGGATAAGTATACTTCTCTCTATTTAATTACTTTTTCTGTGTTTCTAATTGAATAGTATTAATTGTGTAGTCACAAATTCCAGTGATTTTTTTTTTTCTTCAAGCGAGAAGCCACTTGCAGTTTCTCAGTGAAGGGACACATCACGTTAATCTGGACAGTTAGCATCAAGGCAGCAGAGGCAGTATGTTATGGAAAGAAGATGAAACAGTATAAGAAAAAAAGCTAAAGACTTTTAAGATGATACCATTTGCTTCTTTAGTTCTTACAAATTCAGATATATTGGCTGACAGTTTTGCTTTGCTGTCTGTCTGTCACTATTAACTTAGACCTCGTGAGAAAGCCTAATAATTTAAACACCATTACATATGACCATATAGAAGCTAATGTAGAACTCCTTAAGACTGATTTGCAATTATAATTCATTTAAATTTTAAGTACTATTTTCAAATGGCTATTATTTAAGGGTCATTAATTAGAGTATGCATTTTGATTTTTAAAGATGTAATCTATTTAAAGACTTTTTGCCCACAAAACTTTACCTTTGTGGAAACTCTCTTTAGTTTTTCTTATTCTCTTTCCATTCTAGAAAGAACATTCAGAAGATTTCTAAAGTGATCATATGTCTTCCTGGTGAAATCATTCAGATTTCAGCAGGCTTTTTTGTATCTCTCAGTTCCGTAGGTGAAGTTGAATAGTACCAGTTATTTGAAAGACATAATCAGGGAATTAATTGTCACAAATCTGGTCAATGAAGACTACTTTCAGAAGCCACACTCTAGCAACATGGATCTATTGTTTAGATATTTTTTTCATTGCAGTAAGATTATGCTACTGTTGACCAATGTTAGTTCAGGAAAATAAAATTGTTTAATGCTAACATAACTTTATTACATATGTGTAGATACTGGACATATTTTTGGCCCCTTCTATCTCCTGGTAATCTCATCTTTTGTTCATTGTAAAGATTCTTCTTTTCTTCCATGAAATGCTTTCTATAAGTAAAGGTAGCTTGGTTTTATTGCTTTGGTCATTAGTAACATCTAAAGGTTCAGATCCTTGCCATATCTTAATCAAATATGGTACCTTTCTGCTACAGGGTTATTTTTTAATCTTCTATTAGAGAAAAGTCATTCACATCTACACCAAGTTCATAAAATACATCATCAGGCTGGCAATATTTCCAAGGGTAATGCCAACGACATTATAACATGTGAAGATCACTTTGCTATCCTCTTATAATTAGCAATCCTAAGTTTCTATGGAATATTTTAAGAAAACATGAAGCCACAAAAAGAGCCATGCTTGCAAAACCTTTTTTTTCAATTGGAATAGTGATAAATGTAGAAAGAAAGTTATCTACGTGAGTTTTGCCTGGATATTCATTATGAGGCATGGCATAATAGGTTTGCTCCAGTTTTGGGTCTGATGCCAAGATTTTTTCTGGACTGCTCCCAAATCCTTATCCTGTACAATGGTGATGATATATCAAATAATGAATTTTGTCAGTAGTTAAAGTCTTCTGAGAAAATCTCCTATGGTCAGAAGAGGCATAAAACCACAGCACAGTCTAAAGTACTGCTAACGATGACCCTGTTTTCTTTTCCCTCTTGTAAATGCTTCACGGTTTAAAGGGCTTTATACTCCTTTTCTATTGACCTTTAATAGATAAATATTTATCTCTATATTATTTTTTAGGGGCGTGGTGTGTGTGTATCTCATAAACTTTTCAAGGGGCTTAAAATATCATTAAATAAATTAAACTTCATAAAATGATGTTTGTCAAATAAAGCATTGCTTTTTTTACACCTAACACACACACATACACACACACACTGATATACATATACTGATATAGATATATATCAGAATGTTTAGCTACATTTAAGTTTATATGTTGATATTGAAGGTTCTCCTGGTTGCACAGAATGTGCTCTTTCTCACTCAACTATTTCCCTATCCCTAAATTATGATTTTTACAGAATCAATAGACTTTAGTTTCTACAATTTGCTGAATATTGTCTATTTCTAAATTTACATAGATCTGAAAATTACACTGAGAAACTAACTGTAAACTGTAGCATTTTGCATTGTTCTAAACCAGGATGCTATTAGCAATGTGACTGGAGAATGTGGCATTGTTACCAGAATATCTGCTTTCTCACTAAGTGTTTTGCAACCCACATAAGAACTTTTGAAAAAACAAAACTGTCATTTTCTGAACCAGTGTGGGCTTATTTTTTTTTAAATAATGTAGAGATTCAAACCAGTACCCAATAATTCTGTTTCACTAAATGTTTTGATTTAACACATATAATGACTGTGCTTAATTTTATTGTTCATAGAAATAAATTTGCTACAAAAAGAGAACCTTAACTGGTACAGTTAAATATTATTTTAGAGCAGTTTATATTACATTCTTCTCCTTTGTTCAGAAAAGAAGCTTAAGGCATCTAGATAGAAGGTAAAATAATAGTGAGTAAACTTGGTGATAACCTGAAATTCTAGTTATGAAGAAAACTAATTGCACAGATCATAGAGTGACAGCAAGAAAGCATAATGTACACTGTTCTGAACCAGATACTACTCTCAACAAATGCACCCAGACAGATAAAGTGGTTGTTTTTACCCTTGTAAAATAGGGGAACCAGAATAGGGTATGATGTGATGAGAGAACTAAACTACCAATATAGTCTATTAACAACATGTTCTTAATAAAAATGACAAATGCATCTTATATATTAGGTAGACTTAATTGTAATTATTGAATATACCTTCTAAACACAGCTGTGACTACTAGCTAACTGGTAAATGTATTGCCCTTCATACAGATACACACACATATACACATTTGTGTACATATACATAGCCAGATGTAAATAACAGAGGTAGGGAGATATAGTAAAACTTTTTCTCAACAAACAATCAACTAAAATTATAAATGTAGTCATACATGCCTTATATTTAAGAATATACAAATTTAAGTACATAATATACTATTATGTTAAACTGTATTTGTAGAAGGTGAGCATACTACTACAAGGACAATATTGGTACCCATTCTTGAACTGTGTGTTCCTTGCCCCTCTAGCTAAGCACAGCAACTCAGGAATTAATCCCATGTGTTAGAATTGTAAGTTGTGGCCCTCCTATGATTCCTAAGGGACTCATTTTTTTATGATGAGTATTAATTCTGATACCATACCCCCCAAATCAAACAGCTTCTTGAACATAGTTACACACATTCCATTTGCCAATATTCTGGATCACCAGAATTTTATCCCATTACAAATAAGGATTAATTAGGAATTAATATCCTAGCTCTAAGTTTCTCCCTGGTTGGCAGCTGCCTTGATTTTTTTTTCAGCATTGATGAACCCAGAATATCTGTCACTGATAATTGACATGGAGCTCCAGTATTAACTGTAATAAGAGTGACAATATGTCTTAGTATTTGTCATGGGGGTCACTTCCTTACTATCTTCGTTGTCCTGGATGGCAGTGCAGATAAGTCATGGATTCCTTTTGTCTCTGTTGAGCTAATGTTTTGTGTCTTTGCTATGATATGCAACACAAGTTAGAGGTGGCATAATTTGAAAGAAAAGAGTGCTCATGATGAAAGCTCATAGAAGTTTTAGGAAAGCTTTATCTAAATTAGACTAAAACCACAGGATATTTTATAACTAAACAAGAGTACACATTGTACTGCCTACTGCAATAGAGAAAACAAGCATATATATAAATAGTTCACTATATGATTTTGTTGAAAGATTATGCTGTTTACAAGATTTATGGTATCTCATATTAGGTTCCCAACTGTAGAAGACTCTGTGGACAAGTCCAGATCTTAGAAAAATTGGGTCCATAAACAATAAGAGAACAAAATACTTTTTATGTTCCAAACTAGATTGCAAGTTTAAGATCAGATCACAGATGATCTCCAAGCCAAGACATTTATACTAGATGTTGAAAATTAGTAAAAGTACAAGTTGCATAAGTGACAAGTTTTTTTAATATATTTTTTTCTTAAATTGTGCAGGAAAAACATCATACTTGAACCTATTTTCAGAAAACAGAATAACACACATTCAGAGTTCAAATTTTAATTTATCGCCCTCTCTCCCTATTAACAAAACATTATGTAAACTGGGTGGCAAGTTATTAAAATCTGATATGTTTAATTCAAGCAACTATTATAAATTATTGCTAATGAATTATTTAATCCATGGTTAAAGAAATTTTGATCTACCAAATAAAGATATTTCAGAATGAGCACTTGAGTACAAATGCACATCTTGGTGACTATACACAGCTTGTTCTACATCTGCATGAATGACTAAGGAATAAAATGATTTGCCCACTGACAATAGCCCTTTATCATTTTTAAATGATGATTTCAAATAAGGAGGAATGTAAAAATGTATAATCTGATCTCTGTGCTAACTTAAGTCTCTGACAAGACACATGGGAAAGCAATCAATGTCTTTTTTTTTTTTTTTTAATTTTAGGACCAAGTCTACAGGAAGCAATCCTAGCTTTAGTTTGTTTTAATGGTGGTGCTAAGGACTGAAAGATAAGCTCACAGCAATAGGCAGGGCCTTCACCAGTCTGGAGGACTCCTTTACACTCAGCTAAATCCATATGCTTATTTAGTTTTATAACTTTAAATTTATAATAAAACTAAAAATTGTGCACAAAATGTAAATGAATATTTCTTTCCTAACAATTTATATACTAATACTTGGTATGACAGCAAACTGACTATGACTACAGACAGAAAATGTTGTTAACATACTGACAAAAAAGACAAACTTGGAAGATTCACAGACTTTAAGCAAATAAACACACACTCAGAAAATTTTAACAGCAAATATGCAAGAAACCAAGTTACAAGGGTCAAGAGACTTGAATAGATATTTTTCTTATAAATATGTAAATGATCAAAGTCTCAGGAGGTGGCACAGTTGTTAAAGTCCTTGTAAGTAGGAGAACCTGGGTTCAATTTTAAGCCTTTGTATTAAAATTAAATAAACAACAAAAGGTACATTAGTGGGCTTTGGAGGCTATAATTTCTGGGGTGTTATGGGATATTTGTACACTGTATAAAGATATATTGCTATGACTGGTTTAATAAGGAGCAGAAAGGCCAATAGCTAGGCAGTAGGTATAAGAGAGACCCCTGGGCAGAGAAAAAATGTATGAGATAAATCTAAGCATGGAAGATGCCATAGAGATACAAAATGAGTAGGCTACAGAAAAGAGAAAAGAGGTAAAGTTATGTGTTAGGATGTAGATTAATAAAAAAATGGGTTAATTTAAGTTATAAGAGTTAATGAGACATGCATAAGCCAAAGCTGAGCATTCATATTTAATAATAAGTCTCTAGATCATTATTTGTGAGCTGACAATTCAAAAGAAAGTCCAATTATACTGAAGAGGCAAAGACAAGAATATATCTGGGGCATGCAGACAGATTATCCAGTTTAGTAAGCTTCAAGTCAAATGAGGGAACTTGTCTCATAAGTGGCTCCTGAGGAATAACATTACAACTGCCCATTTGTCCACCTCTCCACATATAATTAGTCGACACATGCAAACACACACATATACACACATAAATATATAAACAATAATCACATGAAAATACACTCATCATTTATTGGCAAAAATGACTAATAAAATACATAAAGGCATTGCCAAATTACACATGATTATGATAGAGTACAAAATAACAAGTGTTAGATCTGAACAGATGTTCAGAAATTGTACCCTTTACTTATCTTTGTGAGACTATAAAATGGTATTGCTATTGTGAAAATCTGCCTGTCAGTTCCTAAAATTATCAGATATAAAATGACTAAGCAATTCTTCTCTTATCAAAGAGAATTGAAATACGTTTTTTCTAAATCTTACATGATTTGAAGTTGTAGCACTTTTCATATTAACCCAAATGAAAAACAAGCCAAATGTAATTTGCTGATAATATATATATATATATATATATAGAAAATGGAGTATTAGTCAGGTATAAAAAGAAATGAAATGTGCTTCATGTGGATATAACTTGAAGACACTGATAATAAAATAAAACCAGACACAAAAGCACTTTATGATGAGATTCAATTCCCCTCCCCACAAAATGCTTACACTGTGCAAATCCATAAACAGAGAACCTGTATTAACTGTGATGGGGCTAGAGAGAAGGGAAAAAAAAGAAAGAGGATTCAAAAATTTCACACTTCCTGTTGGTGTGAAATGTTGGTGAAATGTTCTGACAGGAGAGATTGTGAAGGTGGCAGAAAGTGGGAAATTGATGCATTGTGCACTCTGATTATTGTCCCTAGAAACACAATCCCACATAAGTTACAATAGAAAGGAAAGAAACCATATCTTTCAGCTGAAGGCAGAGTCCACACAATGTATGCATGATCTACTCATGGTACCTAATATGATGTGCCAGAGGTTACTCAAAGGATCAAAATACAAAATACAAAAAAGGTTTGTATTTTTAAGTAAAAATTCTTGCTATTGACAGTTCACCAAGTCTCAGGAAATATTGGAAAAATTATAAAGGCTGAAAAACAATTACTCTTGTTATTGTCCATAACAACAATGCTGAAAAATTTTATTTTGCACATTTCATACTCAGTATTTCTCTCTATTGTATAAACAACATGGAACATTTATACAGTTGTTGTTTGTATTCTGTTACATTTCTTCAACTTAAGTGAATAACAAATTTCTATGGTTTGATCAGAAATTGTAATTTTATGAGAGAATTTATTGTAGAAAATCTAATAGTAAGATTCATCAGCTTCTGAAATTATTTTAATGCATTATTACTTACCGCTTCTCAATGTGAGTAGTGCCAGTGGTGTTATTAGTTTTTTTCATGCAAAACCTGATCCATTTGAATGTTCAAAGCAGCATTATTTAAAATAATCCAAGCCGAGAAAAAATTCAAGTGTACATGGGCTGATGAAAATATAAGATAGGCATAGAATGTTTAGAGTTGCTGAAAAGACTCTACAACAGTGCTATGAGAGTTGTAGGCTGCAGTTTGATGAGAGATGATGATTTCACTTTTTTTTAAAAAAAATAATGACTAGTTTTTAATATATGTATACATATATATATATATATATATATATATCCATTTATTTGGGGGGAAAGATTTTAGAACCAAACTGGTATCTTATAAAGATTTCTAAGATTGAGTATTCTTTTATTATTATTATTATTATAAACAAAGAAGTCACACTTTCTATCCTTGTATATCCTTATTCAAGGTCCCTTCCCCCTCCCACCACATCAGGTCATTCTTTCTTCTCCACAACTCCCCATCCCCGCCTGGGCAGGTGGCAGGCAGTCCCACTGACCCAATATTGCTTAGTTCAGTCTCCACTCCTGGCAGATCCAGTTTTCTCCCCCTACCCTTAAGACTGAGTCAGGTGTTCCTGTAGGGGGACTATTTACATTACATATCTTTGTTTTTGATCTGAAAAACATAAACACATTAGAATAATATAAACCGTTTTTGTGTTTTTCCCCTTCTTTTTTTGTAGATTCTACAAAGAAATTAAAGGATGTTCTTGAAGAATTCCATGGTAATGGCGTGCTTGCAAAGTATAATCCTGAAGGGGTAAAGCTTCTCTTTTTCCTTATTGTTTTAATGAAGTGCTTGTTGGGTGAATTTTCTTCATGGAAAATTCTAGAAAAAGATGTATATGTGTGTTTATATAAATGCACACATATATATGCTTCTGTGTATTCATATTTATATATACATATATACACTTACATGTATATATCTCACATACCATAAACCATTTAGCACATTCCATATAATCTAGTTCATAACAAATTGATATTCTGTCAGGTTATTAAATATTTATTCAACTTTTATTCATCAAAATACTTTAGTGTGTGTGTTTGAAAAAATGTATATTATTAAAAAATATTGTTTGAGGTTTTTTCTTAGAATGAGGAAACAGGATTTGATGGAAGACAGAAGAAAACATATAATTCTTACCCTATGATCTGCAGCTTTTAATTCAAAATGGACATACGAGAGGCAGGGAGTAATCCTTTCAGGAAATTAGTATTATTAACAATTTTCGAGATGGCTATAACCACGTGTCTTAAGGAGTAAGCCAACGGACAATTAAAAGTTTCTTTTATCTTGTATATTTTTGCTTATGAAACTTTTGTTAGATACATCAATTCATTTTAATTACTGTATTTTACAGAGTACATTTTTAAATTATTTTATTAAGTAATTCTCCATTTAATATCAGCTGAAAAATGTATTTTGAATATCTGTTCAAAATTACTCAATTCATTTGCAGCGTCAACAACTATAATATGAATATAGAGAATAAAAACAAACAGATCTTTACCAAACAGCCAATTATGTTTACATATGTCACTAGATAGATTTGTTTGCATACTGAAATATGACTTTTTGGTTTTGCATATTTGTAAGAACAAAATTCCTACTTACCTTTCAAGATCTTTCTTCTATGGAATATGTAGCCCAATGTCTAAATTACAACCTCAGAGATTTCACAAAGATTTATAATTTCCACCACTATTTCTCACAGTATTTCTCAATTCAGATGAGACTTTATTGTGTAGCTAAGTCTGTAGTCAAACTTCCAAACTCTTACCCTAGTTATCCTAGTGTGAAGAATGCATACATGCACTACCACATCTGCCTTTGTTTCATATTTTCCTATTTTCTCAACATTGTGACACAATTACATATTTTAAAAGTAGTCTGTGCTTTACTTTCTTCTTTTAAGAAAAGTGATTTTGGTGATTTCTAATGATGGAGAACGTATCAAAAGTTTCAGTGCCATTTTCTCTATCCAGTGCTAAGAAAAAACACCTGTTTGGCCCATGTTTCCCTGCAGAGTAAACAAGATAAAATTAGTAGCTGAGCATAAAACAGAAAATCTCAAAGTCCAAGAATATAGAGTAGAAAGGAAAAAAAGCAACATTACCAAATTCTGTTAAATCACAAATGCCATTAATACTCATTGCTGCAGTGACAGCAGAAAATTCATATTCTTATCCATGAATTTGAAATAATTTTCTCTTCTCAGCATGGCGTCTGACCATCAATTGATATGGTATAATATTGTATGCATTAAAATCTTTTGCTTTTAGTGATTTCTTGTACAAATAACTCCAAGACTCTCTTTATTACTTGAACTGATTTCACGATGCTTCACAGTCACCGATGAATTTAGTGCAGTAATTACCAGCTGTGTTATTAAATACAATATAAAGTCAGGCTTTCAATAATGTGCTAACCCTACGTAAATATAACAATTTAGTCAATTCATTATTAAGATAATAATATTTTAAAATCCCAGAAAGTTAGATCTCATTATGACGCACTAGCAATTCTAAATTAAAAGAAGAATACAGCTACTCTTTAAGCTAAATGTTAATATGAATTTTTTTAAGAAAAAATATTAAAGCTAATATGACTATTTAAGAGCAGTTCTGTGTTTTATAAAAGCCACTAGAAAATAATTAGCAATACCTGTTGTTGACAATGAAACCACTCAAGAATTTTTCCTTGAGATATCATCTGGTTTATAAAAAATTAAACCAACAGAATGAAGTAATTCTTACTCTCAAGTCACATAGGAAGTTGTTAATCTATCTTGACTGGTCAGATTACCTCCAAAGATATTTGACATGATTAACTATTTATAAGTTATTATTTATATAAAATATAGGAAAATATTTAACCAAACTTAGCTTTAGTAAAATAATTGGTCCCTTGCTTAAAGTAAACATAATTTTCATTTTTTCAATAAAATATTTTTGCAGATTGAAAGCAAAATATATGGCCCATAAGTCTCACTTATTTCTGTAAATAAAGTTATTAAAATTTATATTTTCTTATATCTGGTTATATTTTTAACACAAAAGGTTGTATTGAGAGATGGTATCAAAGAAATTGTGCTCTATTTAAAATTATTTTAATAGTAAAAAAGTACTAGATAAAAGACATGGACAGAATCAATTATACTTAATTTTTGTATTTATAAACCACTTGATAATATTTTCTTAAAAATAAGGAAGGGAAAATTAGTAAAAGTTAAAATGTTCTCTAAAATTTAAATACTTAAAAATTCTGGTGATCTTAAATTAATAAAAGTAATGTTTTAAAATAAATTTATTGTCAGCAAGGTACTATGATGCTTCTCATGAAAATAGTGAACTTTGGTATATGAGAAATTTCAGCTTGTTTTTGCATGTTTGGCTTTTGTTTGTTTTGTCTTGGATGTCAAATTTAATTACAAAGTATTTTAGTCTTTAGGTCATTGAGGACAATTTGGTATATTTACTAACAGAAGGAAACATTGCAAGAGAAGAATAAATAAACTCTAATATACTTTTATACATATACATTTTGTTGCCCTCTCTGGAAGGTTTAATCATATTGTTTTCTATTTGTTATATTTGATTCACATCAATAGGAGCTATGGCTATCTGTATACTCAAAGACTCATTCTACTAAATTGTTCTTATTTTTTGTTAGAAGCAGATGTACAGAGGCCTACTATAAGCATGGATTGTTGCCTGCCTCCTTCCTCTTTATGATCCTTGAGTGCTTCTGGGGTTGGGCTCATGATTTGCTTTTCTGACATTTTCTCAGGTTACGTTGATGCTATTGTTTTGCAACAGCATTTTGAGACCCAAATACATAGAGTACATTTTAAAATCAACACAAAATCTTGAACTTTTAGTGAAAATGTCAGCAAAATGAGATAATGGATACAAATTCTCTTACATTAACACATGTATTCTTTCTTTTCTTGCATGCACAGAAACAAGACATTCTTAACCAAGTAAGACATTTTCTTTTCTATTGAAATCTGTCTTCTTATTTGAACTCTGAATTCCTTACCCATACCACTGAGCTATACTTATATACCAGCTAGGCCCTCATAGCATACTAGATTACCTACAATACCTAAAGTTGTAACTGAGCAATAGAAAATTTCCCAATTAATATCACTAGAAGAGATCTGATACCTTGACAGGATTAAAAAGTGTTCAAGGTAGAGATTTTGGTTTCAGACACTGGAGTTTAATGTTCTAATTTTACTAGGTAACAAAAATTATCAGTTTTGGGTAAGTTAATTTATTTAAGAAAATGAGGAAATTGGATCTGCCAGGAGTAGATGCTGAACTGAGCCATATTGGGACCTTGGAACCTCCTACTCTTGTTGGGGAGGAGATGAGGAGGTGTGGAGAAGAGAGAGTGACTGGAGAGGGTGGGAGGGGGAAGGGACCTTGAACAAAGATAAACATGAATAGAAAATGTGATTTTATTCATAATTTTAAAAAGGAAAAAGAAAAATAATCTATTATATTGTAAAAAAAGAAAATGGTTAGTTAATTAATTCACAGTGTGTGATTTGAAAACTGAATATAAAATATAATAGTAAGGATTTTTTGTTTCATTTTGTCTACAATTGTATGTTAACTTTGTGGAGAAAACAATTAAAAGGCTTCTAATACTTTCCTCTTGGGAGAAAGGAAAGCAATCAATTGCTTCAACATTTTGTGCCAATAAATTCTTTTCTGTAAGCAAAACTCTGTAAGTAGTTTACTGAAGGACATAGAATCTCTGGGCTGGAGGAACAGCTCAGCTGTTAAAAAAAGGCTTGGAATACAATATGGAGGTTTCTCAGAAAATTGAGAATCAATCTCCCCAAGGACCCAGCAATACCACTTCTGGGTATATACCCTAAAGAGGCACATTCACACTCCAAAGGTATTAGCTCAACTATGTTCATAGCAGCATTATTTGTAATAGCAAGAACCTGGAAACAACCTAGATGTCCCTCAACTGAAGAATGGAT
>PVIH01026575.1:0-10043 GCA_004025045.1 Sigmodon hispidus | reverse complement strand
CTCTCTCTCTCTCTCTCTCTCTCTCTCTCTCTCTCTCTCTCTCTCTCTCACACACACACACACACACACACACACACACACACACACACACACACATACACACACAATGTGGGGCTGAAATAACTCTGTCTAAAGTCCTAGAATATAAGATGATTATTGTGATATCCTTCCCAAAACAAGTATGGAAATTACATCCCTATATTTTTCCTATGTTCAATATTGATACTTTACCTGACAAAATTTTAACACCAATCATCAGTTAAAAAAAGAAAACCACTTAAGCAACTACATATGAAGCTACTGGATAAGTAAGTTATGAAGATCTAATGTTTAGTATACAGACTGCTAATAATACTGTTTTGTAAACCTGAAGTCAGCTATAAAAGTTAATTTTGAAATGCATCAAAAAAGAGTACCTATATAAGGTGATGATACTGTCAAGTTGAAGCTTCGCAAAGGAAGAATTGGCCTTATTGTTGTAGGATGGTGTTACATGGTCACCATCTTGGAGTAGAATCCATAGCAAAGAAGTGCAGAGATATAATGGTATCTAGGTCTATGGAAATTGCAATAGAGCTATTAACACTATCCAGAAGAAGAAAGAAGAGAATCACAGGACCCTGCCACACTCCAGTAGATGCAAGAGTATTTAAGAAGTAGAATCTTAATTGAAAGGAAAACTCTGTGGTAAAGCTCCCAAACAGTTAAGAATGATTCAATACTGCAATTCTATCAGATGACCAGAAGTAGCAATTACAAGTGTATGAAGACAGTGCCCACACAACTAATAGATTTCATAATTGCAGTTATTATTATAAGAAGAATCCTCATATTACTCATATTACAGGAACAGATGTAGAATATTTTAGAAATATATTCTTATTGCCCAGAATATTGACATGAGCAGAGGAGAGCAACCCATGCTAACCATCTTTAAAGATTATAGAAGTAGCAAACCATATCTGCTTCCTGAGTGGCATTATTCGGGTTCTCAATAATTTCTAAAGCTGAGGAGTCTTGAGTACATTTCTGTTAGGGTTGCCAAGTATCTGATTCCAGAATAGACAGGTAAAGAGGAAAACATAGTTTAATTTTTTTTCAACAAAGCCCATAAAATTTCTTGTTAAATAATAAAACTTTTATATTTGGCATTTATAAATATTTAAATACTGTAGGTAAACATTTTAGCAGGTGTTGTTAAAAAGACCATGTGGACAAAAGCACTTTCTAAGTGATTTGCTTGAAAGTACAAGATAACACAGGTTGCTTTGATTATGTAAGTGATGTTGACCATTGTATGCATGAAAATTATTCTTAAAAAACCAAATGCACTTTTTTCTCTTTTGGAGTTTCTGAGTTGAAAACAATCTTTCCTGACACTGGAGAAAAATGGCACAAACAACATCAGTTTTCTGCCTTATGCTGGGAAATAGAAAGTTCCATGAAATATGTTACCAATTATAAATGTATAAAAGTCAGTTCAATAATCAGATTATTGTGCCTTCACTCAGAGACAATTTCCCTTCCACCTGTCTGATATGTAGCTAGCTACACTTGGGCCTCTAGATATTAAGAAAGATGATGTCTTCATTTTTACTCACATCTTAGGAACATTTTTTTAACAGTGCCAAACTCAAGTTTAATGAAAGATAAAAGACATAAAACCAGTAGACCACTTCTTATTTATATGATATTATTGTATGATTCTTCTATATTTGTGAAGCCTAGAGATTTTACATTCTGACACTTTTGAAAGTCCATCAAAAATCTACCACTAAACAACACTGTTTTCTCAGAGACTTCATTGATACACTCAAAGAGCACACTTGTAACAGTTAAATTTAAATAGAGTGGGTCTCCTTCTTTCACAGGAATCATTGGCCACTGGTCCATAAAGTTGGAAGGAACAGAAGCAGCAAAAGGGTTTGGATGGATGCCTGTGGATATGATGAAGATAGCCCGCTGGGAGATGACTTCAATTAGGCAGCTCAACTTTATTCCAGAGTATAGGAAATATATGACATATAGGAAGCCTGGGAACAAACCCTACTTTGCATTAAGTGGCACAATCCTATCATATAGCTGGATTAATGGAAGTATGACCCTATCAAAATGACAAGACTGTTAATGTAATTATCATGTGGGCAGCAGGAGAAGAGCTTTTGCTCAAACTTCGTGGGAAAATCTATTAATTATCAGAACCAAGAATAACTCCAAAAGCTGAGCATGAATCACAGCACAAAGAGCAATGCAGCTAATTCAGTCTCTGAACAGCCTGCAAACTCCAATACAAAAGTGGGTGTAGACATAACCTGTAACTGTCATTCACCATTTTAAATAAAAGTGGGGTTCATAGTAGAAAAACTAAGGTTTATGATAAAGAAGAAAAAATAACACGCCTCTAAGACAGACCTGAAATTTATCAACTAATATCTTTCTAAATTATGACACAATAGCCTGTAAGCACAGAAACATCAGACTAGTTACAGTTAATAGTTACTGATTTTATTATCAACAATCTGGATTAAAGGACCAAATAAAATCCTTTGCATAACCAGAGTAAGCTTAATTACATAACAAGCACTTTGATCCAGCTTGCTGATTTTGAAGATATTGTATCTCGACTCCACAATGTATAGCCTGCTTTTAGTAAGCAGATATTAAGTCATAAATCACATTATCATTTGACAGAGAGCTTCTGATTAGTTCTCTTAACTGGAAGATGCTAGCAGGAAATTAGAAGGTACTAGAATCATGTGTTTTATTGCTGTACTGTCAAGTGCCCCTACAATAATTTTTTTGCACAATGACACTAGTTTGATGTCTATTTTACTTTTCCTCCTATGATCCATTACAATACAATTATGCTGTCTCAGAAAGCAACAAACCAATAGATCCTACTCAGGACTTAGAATGTGAACTCTCTTAGTACTAACCTAGTCTCCTAAGGAACAAGGTATAATACAGAAACACCCTTTCTCTAAGGTTGAGTCCTGGCTCAGTGGGGCAGCTCCCTCTCAAGCAGAGATCTTAGCATTAGCTCAGAGGAAACTTGCTGCCCAGGTTCTCTTTGTTCCCAACATTATACAGGTAAAGGAAACATCCTAGAGCCTTGTCCCTTTGTCAGCTTCATTGTCCGTTCTTTTTATACAGTTACTTACATTCAATACTCTGTGTGTTTATTTCTATAAACTTAACTAGAAGATAGCTGATAACCCCACCATCATTTTTCTTGGTGAAGAGGTTCAAATGTAACACTAAAAATAGAATAAAAATTAAAATATTTCTACATTTCTTTTCTTATCATTTCAACAGCCCAAATAAAACTAACTTATTATGTAAATATGCTTTATTGTCTTTCTTTTGAGAATTTTATGCATGTACATAATGAAATCTGAACATATCTACCTTGGCACCCTTCAAATTTCTCCCTATCCTTCATCATGCCACTTCCAATTTCATATGATTTTGATAACCCACTAACTCCTGATAGTATCATTCATTTGTGCATGGGTGAGAGGTCATCCACTGTAGCATGGGAAAACAGTCAGTTACCCTAATCCTCAGTCAAGAACTGATCTCCTTCCCCTGGTAATTATCTACCACTATTTGGTATAGGATAAGTCCCAGAGCTCATCTGCCTCATCTATGCTGGGATTTTGGCTGTCTTTATTTCACTCAGGTCTCCTGGAGGTAACCATAGTTGTTATGAGTTCATGTGTGAGATATCCATGTCATGAACCCATGAGTCAGCATTACGTTGATCTCTTTTCCATCCTATAGCTCTGACATTATTTATGTCTCCTTGGAACCTTTTTTCCTACAGGCTAGCTTTCATAGTGCTGAAGGTGCTATTCAGGCTCCTGGGGGGGTGGTGAGTAAGACATTAATGATCCTTAGCCTTCCAGGTAAGACATGCCTCTGTTGCAATAGTGGTATAAGTGTTATGGAATAGCTACCAATTTCTAACTGAATTTAGAGCATGTTCCACAGGAGGCAGTTTCATATCTGGTATTGAAATCCTGCTCAAGCCCATGGCTAGGTAACTCACATATGTAAAAGTAGAACCTGATGTTATTTTGCTCAATGTTCATGATGTCAATTTGCCTTCTAAATATTTATGTTTATACTCATGAACTTGCTCTGCTGTCAGCCTTGGTCAGAAAAACTTCTTTATGTACTAAGCAACAACAAACAGGGAGAAAGAAAACTAGGCAAAATACTAAAAAGAAGTGACTGAGTCCTTAGCCCTAAACAGGACAACTGTATTACTCTTACCCGCTCGCCACCAAGACTCACACAAATAAATTAGTATGTAACTAATCTTTGGAAAATCATGAGATCATAATTATTTACTTTATTTTATTTTTTATGAATAAAGTCATGTTTTTATCCATGTATATCCTTGTTCAAGCTCCCTTCCCCCTCCTGCACCTTCCAGTAAACACAACAGTAGTACTATGAAGGAAATAATATATTAAAATTGAGTAAGACAAAGCTATTTTGCACAGAAGACTTGTACTAAAATTTCAAAAACAAGAATGTATGAATATACATATAAATATATATCATGGAGATATACTATGTGATTTGGTAATTTATATTAGTTATTATAAATTAAAATTTTTACATATATATCTATGTTTTACTATGTAAAAATTTTAAATATTCATTGCACATGGTACTGTATAATGTAAGCTAGATGCTAGGTGACCACCATATTTTCCTTCCCTACCCTTTCTCCACTTCTTCCTACTTAATTTATTCTACTAGGAAGTTTTATTTCTGTTATCATGTGATGTATACATGCACAACTTTACATATATATATAAAATTTAAAAACTGCAACTGAGAGAAACAAAATATTTTTTCTTTTGATATTGGGTTAATTTGATAAATATTGAGAGCTCCAGTTGCATCTATTTTTCTGCAAGCTATAACTTTGCTCTTCATGATTAGAAGAGAGCCCATTGTGTATACACAGTATATTTTCTTTATCCACCCCATTGTTGGAGATAAAAATTATTCTATAATTTATCTATTATAAATAATGCAGCAATAAACTTTAAAAAGGGAAAATGCATTCATTTCCATAAAGTCGATATGTAAGTCACTTAATAAATGTTTCTTCTTCCACTTAAATAAAAACATTCTACATTGTGAAACAATGCTTATCTAAGTTACTGAAAATATTTCATGTTACATTCTGAAAATGTCCCCAATATCATAAAAAAATATTTCAGGAAACAGTAATATCTTTAAAAACCTATGGTTCATATTACTATCTCTTAACGCACTATCTTCTTGTTTAGATCAGAAGCTATCTGTTCAGACACTTTCAATACAAGTATCAAGCTACATGTTATAATCTCCTTTATTGGCATTGATAAAGTGACAGAATGAAAAACAGTGAAATGAGCATCTATTTTTTGGTCATGTTAGAATGGAGAACTTTAAGCACAGCCTTGCGTATCTGCTTGGTCTTCACACTGTAGATGATGGGGTTCATGACAGGAGGGATCAGCAAGTAGGCATTGGCAATCAGAGTATGGACATAGGGCGGAGCTCGTTTCCCAAATCTGTGAACAAAGGACAAACTTATCAATGGAATATAGAATATAGCTACAGCCCCGATATGGGAGATACATGTGCTGAAGGCTTTCTTCCTCTCTTCTGGGGAAGCAATGCTGAGGATGGTTCTAATGATCAAGACATAGGAAAGGATGATGAAGACAGAGTCCACTCCAGCAGTGGAGATCAGGGCAGTGAGCCCAACTGCACTGTTGATCCTGGTATCTGTGCACGAGAGCTTCATGACATCGGGGTGGAAACAGTAGGAGTGGCGGAGCACGTGGCTGCTACAGTAGGACAATCTTTTCAGGAGCACTGCCAGGGGAGTCTGTATTAGGGTTCCTCGAGTGACGATTGCTACTCCAATCGCTATTATTTTAAGGTCAGTTAAGACAGAAGCATATCTAAGGGGGTTGGAGATGGCCACATAACGATCAAATGCCATGGCCAACAGCACTGAGGATTCCATGACAGTGAAGAGCTGAATGAAGAACATCTGTGACAAGCAGGCATTGAAGCTGATCTCCCTGGCGTTGAACCAGAATATCCCCAACATGGTGGCCAGAGTGGATATGGACAGCCCAAGGTCGGTGGTGGACAGCATGGAGAGGAAATAATACATGGGCTCGTGCAGGCTGGGCTGAGTGATAATGGCGTAGAGAATCAGGCTGTTCCCTGAGAGGGCAGTTGCATAGAGAAAGCAGAAGGGGATGGAGATCCAGGTGTGGAAGGCTTCTAGCCCAGGCATACCAGTGAGCAGGAAAACGATGGAAGAAGTTGTGATGTTCTGGGAAGTTGACATATTGAAGTCAAAAGTCAATATATTCAGTTGAGCATCCTGGAATGATATATTTGGTGGTTAAAAGATGATTTATAATATAAAAAAAAATGTATGAGAAATTTCCATATAACATGGTCATTGTTAGCAACTATGTATTATGTAAATTTTATAAACAGCTTTTTGTCATTACCTTTATTCTGCTTCTCAGGCCAATTTTTTTACACCTGTATAGTATACATTGATGGATTTTAAATGCTTTGCCATTTACTAAACTACCAGAGAACAAATTACTGAAGTGATTTTTCTCTAGTATAATAATGATGTTTCTATTATTATACATATTTGTTGATATATATAAACAAGTATAGATTGCTACAAGAAACTAGATAGTACATGAAAAGCTTGGGAGAGTTTGGGTTAGGAATTGTCAAATTGTCAACTGGATTAAGAATTGTCAAAAACAGTAGCTCTTGTTTATTATTATGATCCATTCAGAATAAGCATTCAAGGGGATCACCAGTATGACACCTTTTAAAAATTATGGTCATAATCAACCATCTCCACATTTTATGTATAGTATTTTTCAGCCTGCTCCTTTTACAAAAAAAAAATGGGATATATAACTTTTCATGTTTTATGTATACATTTATAAAACACTAATATCTTAACACCAGAATTTTACTTACACGCTGAACCATTTCTGCATGTTTGCTACTAATACTGAATTCTCTTTTTAAAGATTATATATCTTTATAATATAGGAGGAGTTTGCTTAAATAAAATTACTGACTACCAATTATCTCATTTTTTTAGTTACATCAAGCAAGCTAACAGATTCATGTGATTGCAGGAGTCATTTACATCAAGTTTTTATGTTACTCAAATAATAACATACAACCAAATTTTTTAAAAAATAAAATGAAGTAAATATTTTTTTACCCCTCATTTAATTAGGCTCCTTCCTCTTGCCCTCCCACTCTGGAACTATAGACAAAGACATGGGAACAAAACCTAAGACTGGCCTGTTTCCCATCACCAACACTTTTGATGTAGTATCTATATTTCTATGTCAACACCACCATTTTAAAGACCACTAATGCTGATCTTCCTGGCATTGAACTATTCCGATAATGATTTAAATAACTTGTTTGCCTTGTGGAGAAAAGGTTTCTAGATTTTTTTTCTGTATCAGTGCCAGTAGACTCTAGAGAAAATCAATTTCCATTTTATTTCTCAAATGCAGCTCTTCATTGCCCTCATAAACAGAAGCTTTCTATCTCTGTATCAGAATATAGGGGTTTCCAAACTGTCCAATGTCTTCTTTAATTGTCATGTGTTCACTTCTCTACCTCCAGAATCCATCTTAAATAACAGCCTGGATGTCCTCTTCACTAGCATATTAAATAAGTCAAATTCCCTCACACAGACATGCTTTCCTCAGTTCATATGGCTTCCTCTTATTTATATATAAGAATTCACTGAATTATTTTTGATACATCATGCACTTATAATTTAGAAAGCATTCAATGACATCACTTTTAATAAACCACAGCTCAAGAAATTATTACTAGTGCAAGTGTTTTCTCTCTTTCTCAGTCTCTGTCTCTCTGTCTCTGTCTCTCTTTCTCTCTCTCTCTCTCTCTCTCTCTGTGTGTGTGTGTGTGTGTGTGTGTGTGTGTGTGTGTGTGTGTGTGTTTATTACAGTTGGAATTTTTTTGAGTGGAGATAGACTACTCTTTCCTATACAAGAAGATAGCATGAGTGTTCTCTCCCATTTATTAACACTAATCTTATATGAAGATACTGTCCCAAACCCATGATCAGAGCTTGAAGTTGTGTGCTGTGTTGTTTTTAGTCTCTCTCTGAATACCAGTGTTTACAGAGGTATGATGTCAAGTAAATATGGGCGGTAGTGCTGTTCAGACACCAATTAGACTGAGCATTTCATAACAGATATCACTTCTGTGAACTTGAAAGTTCAAGACTAGAATGGGATGGAAAAAATAAAATGGGAAGCATGTGTAAATAACCTAGCATGCTCACTTGCATGTGTAAATAACCTAGTATTCTCACTTGCATGTGTAAATAACCTAGCATGTTTGCTTGCATGTGTAAATAACCTAGCATGCTCACTTGCATGTGCAAATAACCTAGCATGCTCGGTTGGCAATAGTCAGTGAAGATGATGGTAACAGTGCATAGCAGTGACAGTGACTGCTGACTGTAACAGTTCTTAAACAATACTAACCAGAAACTAGAATGACAAAAGCTTGTTAAACTTCTCTAAGAAGCAAAACAGAAAGATCCCACTAACACCCCCTTATACAGAGGAGAATGCCAAGAAATTGTATGCTTTAGAAAGAAGCTTTTCAGTTTTCATTAGGGATCAAGGATTCCATTGAAGATACTGAAATCTTCCATGTTTTTCGAGATGCAGCCTGGGTAGAAGCTATTGTTTCTCTAAATACAGCATTTTTACTTACAAATCACACAGATGTGTTCATTCTTACCTTCCTTTCCAGATGCAGGCTAAGGCGCTGGGAAAGGGGTAAGGAGTATTTATCAGGAGTTGTATCTCAGACTGTCAAATCTCTTCATTAGGACATTCCTCAAGGAGATGACACAGACCTCAGAGAGCAAGGCTTCCCATGAGCTGATGACACACAGACTCCACAGGGTGAACCATTCCATGGACTGATAAAACACTGACCCAGAGAGGAAAACATCCAATGGTCTCATTGGGTTTTCTGATTTCCTTTTCATCTATTTTATTTCTGTTTTGCTGAAGAGACTAGTATTCTAATTATTTCACTAGTGTACTAGGAAAATATCCCCAAATAAGGAAAGCTTTTATATCCGTTACCTCACTCCTCATCCCCACACTAATGCCCAGCCCAGCAGGTAAATATATCTTCCTCTTGTATTAAATTTGATTCTATTGTTTTGTTGAAACTTTTTACTTCTTTTTTTACCTGCACACAAATCTTTTTCTATTATTTTTAATTTTTTAAGATTTTATTTATTTATTATGTATACAGTATACAGAAGAGGGTACCAGATGTCATTATAGATGGTTGTGAGCCACCATGTGGGAATTGAACTGAGGACTTCTAGAAGAACAGTCAGTGCTCTTAACCTCTGAGCCATCTCTCCAGCCCCTATTATTTTTTATTTTTAAATTAAAATGTAATTTTATCATAAAATGTTACTACATCATTTCCCCTCCTATTCCTCCTGCCAGTCCTACCCACATACCTATCTACTTGCTCCTGGACAAAATCATAATCATTTTTTCTTTGTTATTATTTCATGTAAGTATATGTATGCCTAGATATAGTAATGTACCTAGAGCATTCATTTTTGTTACTTTTGTTAGTACACGATATCCGTTTAGTATTAGATAAACAATTGGCACACTTATAACTGAGAAAAACTATTTTTCAAATTCCCAGAATTCTTTAGTTGTCTGTAGTTCTTTGTCATTGGGTGACATCATGTTTAGCATATCTATTTCCTATTATGGTAATTAACCTGCCGCGAGATCTATATTAAGTAATGTTTATTATCCAAAAGTCACTTACAGAAAAGGGGGTATTCTGGGGGTGGGGTGGAGAAAAGGTGGAGAAACAGCGTGCAGAATGGATCCCAATGGGTCCTTCCTAACCATGTCACAGGTCCAGAAGCAAGGAAG
>PVIH01026574.1:0-18487 GCA_004025045.1 Sigmodon hispidus | reverse complement strand
TCGGAGGCAGCCCGTCCACTGTCAGCTCGCACTTCTCGGTGCTTCGGCACACCAGAAGCTGGCAGGAAGGACGCAGCTGGTGGTTGTGCAGTGTAGCAATGGCAGCCTGGGCACCGCGCCGTGAGCTGTAGCGCGCGTAGGCAAAGCCGCGGTTCAGGCCACTAAAGGTCATCATCAGGCGGAACTCATAGAGGCGCCCTACGCGCTGGAAGAGTGGGATCAGCTGGTGTTCATACACGTCCTGGGGTAGTCGTCCGATAAACACCTCGGACCCTGAAGGTGGAGGGCTGCCCACCCAGCCTGGAGGGAGAGGATATAGAGGTGTACTGTCGTCCACCGGGATGGTTTTATTTCTAAGCCCAGGAAACAGAGGGAATGGAGGTGGGGGACAAGGAGGAAGACCATCTTATTTCTAGATAGCCCTTGACAGTCCTTCTGGCTCCTGGTTGTTAGCATAATAGGGTGAATGGGCTGGCACTGAGTGGGTGTACTAGCCACGACACGGAGACTGGAAGGGAAGGCAGACAAATATCCACATCTAATAGAGGGTATGTCAGATAGCTTGGGTTTTCTGATTTTGGAGTCTAGGAACAGGCTCTTCCTTGAAGGCTGGTGTAGTGCCACAGGGGGTGGGGCTACCATACCTGGTGGTGGCCCGCCATACTTCCTTTGCCCGTTGACCTGTACCAGGCGGATGCCAGTCTCCCTTACCCACGCCTCCAGGGCTGCCTTGTTTTCTGGATTCACCTTCTCACACCATTGCTGGAGGTAAAGAGATAGGTTGGATGGCACATCACCGGCTCCATCCCACCTCGCCTAAAGTATTGGGGGTCACTGCAACTGCACCTTGTGCAGGCAGGGCCCAAGGACCGCTTAGGTCTTCAATTACTCACCTCACACTCCCTTTTAGACTGCATAGCTCTCTCCCAGGCCTTCCAGTACACTCTCTACAACTTCCTTGAGCTTCTGCCTCTGGAAGATTCCCTGCTCTCCACGCCCCCTCAAGCGCTCATTGGCTGAGAGCGACCCCGCCTCTTAAGGAAGGCATCCATTGCACGTGCGCAAGAGCCCCTGGAAATCTGGAAACCCTTTTAGGACCGTGTGTGGGAGGAGCTCCAGCGCCAGAGTGGGGGTGGTGCAGAGTCCGGCAGAATGGACACCAGGCCCACAGGATGTCTTCACTCTTTTGCAAAACCAGTGGGTTTGCGAAGGGCCCCTCCCTTCCACACCAGTCACTAAAATGGTCAGAATTCAGGACCCGAGGAGGAAGGTAGCATTACGGACACAGACAGGCGTTAGAGGTGGAGATATTTATTGGACTTTTTGGCTGTAGGTTGTGGGGAGGCATCTGTTCATCTGGAGTGTGGCTCTGTAATGAAGCCACCTCAGGTCCATACAAGAGTTTAGGAGGCAGAGCCTTGATTAATCCACCTATATTGCTCCTCCCCATCCCCGACAAGGAAAGTGTAGTATCTGACCATTTTTTTTTTTTTTTTTTGCCAGTGATTACCAATAATAAGGTAATAATAAAAACAAAAAGCCTCTGTTCTGACCACCCTTCAGTCTTCTGGATCGGAAATGTGCGAGCTGTTTAAGTACATATGCAGTTTCGATTTAATTCAAATAAAGCCAATCTTGCTTCTTGTGCTAGTTTTCTCAGTTCAGCAGATGGAGAGGGGCTGACTTGTTCTTCTTCTGACCTCCTCCACGAGGTCTTCTCTTCGGACATCCACCTGGTCAGAATGGAGAAAGAAAGTATGAGCATCTTTGGTTCAGCTATTCACTGAGTGCCTACTTCTAGTTATCAGGCGTGGCTCACTTGGGACATATACCCAATCAGACACCCCAGGGCAGATAATTCTCCTAGTAAAACCCGTGCATGTGGATTCTGGGATTCTTAAATGTCATGATTATAGCTAAAGTCTAAGCCCCCAGGTTCTTTATAAGTTAATACTATATGGGGCTGAGGTCTCAAACAGGCCTGGGCCACCCAGCAGTTGAAGCCCCCTTACCTCTTCTCTGCTAGCCACGGAACGGAGCTTGATGACACCATCTTTGAGTTCCTGCTCACCAATGATGGCTACCAGTGGGATGCCTGCTTCCTCACAGTACTGCAACTGGTTCAGTAACTTCGGGTTCTTTTTGTAGAGCACCTCAGCCTGCAAATGACCAAAGAAAACAAAGGTTTCTGTTCTCAGGGACAGACTTTGGGGGTGGGGTTGAGGGTGCAGCAGGTGCCTTGTTCTGTGCTCCATCTTGAGCAGTAATGGGGAAGGCACCATGCAAACTTCCGCTAGTTTGGCCCTAGTATTTCCAATTTGCTACCACCCTGGGATTGCCTCCCATACCTTGATCCCAGCATCCCATAACTCCGAGACAAGCTTCAGTCTCTCCTCCAGCAGCTTCTTCTGTGCAGATGCCACAAGCACCTGTGTCTCTGTGGTCCGGACCTTTTCCTCTGAAGCCTAGGGAGAGGCAGGCAAGAGTCAAAGTGAGTCAAAGCAATCAACCACAGGGAAGGCTGTAGTTAGGATCCTGAGAGATCAGGTCTAACTCTGTGAGCTGAGCTACAGAAGAGTCCCAGCCTTCTCATCTACCACCAGTAGAACATAAAAAAATAGTTCTTAGAAGGTATAAGAAATGAACTGACGTGTATGAGTTGTCAGGATAATTGATGAACGGAAAGCTGGGTAACTCCATAATTCTAGTACTTGGGAGCCAGAAGGATCAGGCTTTCAAGGCTTCCCTTGAATATGTGAGTTTGAGGCTAGTGTGTCTCAAAAAACAAAACAAAATCAAACAATGCTCCCAAACCCAACTAATCAACCACACAAAAAATAAAACACCAAGAAAACAAATAAGGGAGCTAGAGAAATGACTCAGAAGTTAAGAGCACTGGCTGCTCTTCTAGGGAACCTGACTTTGACTTCCAACACCCACAAAGCAGCTTATAGCCATTTGTAATTCCAGTCCCAAGGGACCGATGCCCTCTTTTGGCCTCTGTGGGCACTAGGCACAGACCTACAAGTAGGCAAAGCACTCATAAAATTAAAAAAAAAATACAGAACAAAACATAACAACAACAGAAAGGAATAACTATCCCAGGGTAGCAGTATAGTAAAGTTTAAAACTCCTTGTCACCTAGGTCAGGGGCCACAGCACAATCACAAGGGATGAGACCATGAGATGAGTACCCTAACCTGACACCACCACTGGCATCCAGTCCTCCCCTTCTTCTCCTCTCCTATCTGTGAGACTAGGTGTGAGTGTGGATGCAGGATGAGGAAGAAGGCTGCTACTGCCCCCCGACTTGTTCTGGAAAACTATTTTCAAAGTTACAATATAAGATGACAACTAGAAAAATGACCTCAAGTGAGAAACATGGGTGGTATCATCCCAGAGAAAAAAGACAGGAATAGTGGGAAGGTTATCAGAGCATTCCTGAAATCAAATGCAATCATTTAAGAGTACCAGCAACAAAGGGGATTGTCCTTGGTATTACTCTAGATCCAGGGAGTCAGAGCAGCCGTTGGTGCAAGCCCAGGGCCTCAGACATGTTTTCCATTGAGAAGCAGCATTAAAGTGGTTAACAGTTTTGACTACCACAAATGTCTTGACCTTGAGCAAATTATCTGAAGAACAAAAATATGGAAAGTGGCTACTCTGAGTGGTTTTGTATCAGAACTATATTAGCTGAAAACGCACCAAGCATGTAGGCTTGGCACATGGTGGACAATGTTAAGTATTCTGTCTGCCTCAAGGAAGATGTGCATCTTAGATACACCAGCCTAGATTCTTTTTTAAAGATTTACTAATCTATTATATTTATAGTGTTCCACCTGCATGTATGCCTGCAGGCCATAAAAGGGTACCAGATCTCATGACAAATGGTTGTGAGTCACCATGTGGGTGCTGAGAATTGAACTCAGGACCTCTGGAAGTAGAGCCAGTGCTCTTAACCATTGGACCATCTCTCTAGGCCTCAGTCTAGATTCTTGATGGCTCTGATCAGTGGAGAAAGAATAAAGATTCTCAAAACTACCCTAGAAGCCAGGCCTGATGGCTCAAGCTAGCCCAGCTATTCAGAGGCTGAGCCAGGAGGATTCAAGGTCCCCCTGTGCTATACAATGAATTCAAAGCCACCCTGGGCAACTTAGTGAGATCAAAATAAGTGAAAAATGGTATAGTGATAACAGTGCATGCCTAGCATGCACAAGGCCCAGGTTCAATTTCCAGTATCATAAAACATATGTACACACACACACACACACACACAAAACTGGCGTATAAAGGAGACTCTGAAGGCTAACAACCATCTCTTGTGCATTTTTCAAAGATGTTCCCTGTCCAAAGCAGCATCTGTCCTTAAGAGATCAAAGGTAGCTTGGGTACCATCATCTACCCACACCCAAGACTTACCTCTAATCTTTGCTCTACAATGGAAAAGATCCGCTCTACTCCAATACTGAGTCCAACGCATGGGACCTTGCGGCCTTTGGGGTCAAACATGCCTACCAGCCCATCGTAGCGCCCTCCAGCAGCTATACTGCCCACACCCAGGGGCTCTTCCCCAGCCTCGGTTGGCATCTGTAGCAGCACTGCCTCATAGATGACCCCAGTATAGTAGTCCAGCCCTCGAGCAAGGCTCAGGTCAAAGGAGATCTGTGGAGGTAAGGTCATGGTCAATATCACATTAGGATCAGTCAGCTAGGGCTCCTGTCTCCAACTTGGCTTACCTTGTCATCAATGCCAAACAGGGTCAGGTATTCAAACAGCAGCTTTAGGTCTCCCAAGCCCTCCAAGGCCTGTTTGCTTTGGGAGAGTTTAGGATCTTGGACCAACTGCTCCACCAGAGACACCCCACCTGAGGAAACAAATTTGTAGGACAAAAACCCAGTAGGTCTGTCTTTTGTTTGGGCTGCAGTACATGCACGCATGAATCCTCTCCCTCTCTCCCCTCCCTCCCTCTCTCTCTTACACACACACACACACACACACACACACACACACACACACACACACACACACACACGGTGGGCTCCTTCCTCACCATGCTGTTGGACATAGTCCCCAATTCGATCAGCCACTTCTGGTGCAAGGCCTTTCTCTCCCACCATCTCATTCTTCACTTCCTCCCAGGATACCTGGGCAGACAACAACAGTGAGAGGCCACTAGACAGCTTCCCTACCACAGACAGAACAAGTGTAGGCCCTTCCTTCTCAAAAAGCAATCTGAGACTAAAGCTGCCCTTCAACCTACATGCTGGAGCCAGAATTCTTCCAATGGACATAGAGGCCTTTTTCTTCTAAATTTTCTCATTACTTAAAACATAGCAGCAGGATGTAGGAAGAGTCAGGTGTTTGGGTTGTTACCTTGTCTAGTTTGTCCACTGAGGAGCAGATGGTACGGAACTTGCTATCAGGAACACCACAGACAGCAAACATCCCATCTAGGATGCGCCTATCATTTACCTGTGAGGAGCAAAAACATTTTCCACAATTCCCAATCATTTCTGTTACACAGGCTACTGATTCCTCTGCACAGGGGCTTCTCCCTGTGAGAGTCCAGCCCTACTTTGACCTCCCAGTCCCACCCAGCTCTGACCTTGATCATGAAGTTGCCTATCTGAAGTGAACTCAGGATCTCACACATGATCTTCAGGCACTCTGCATCAGGAATCATGGGGTCGAACTGGCCAGCAATGTCAAAATCCTGCAGGGAAAGAGAGGAGAAGAGTGATATGTGATAGACTCCTGAAATGTCTGCTCTATCTCACCATGAGCTCCCGGGCTTTCCCCAGTCCTGCTACCCTGTCCATTATGGAACTATTCTTCAGCACCCACTTCATGTTCTTCCTCAACTTCTCTTACTGTTGTGGGGGAAATCGCCCAGCCTTAGTCAGTGTCTCTGTCTCTCTCTGTGGTAATACTGGGGATTGAACCTAGGGCTTTACCACTGCACTACAGCCAGCTTAGTCTTCTGCTATTTTTTTTCCCTCTGTCAGAAGTTCTGCCATTAGTCTAGAAGATTTGACAACAACACACTGAATTTCCTCATTCTCTGTTGTGACTGTACTGTGGTTTAATATAAAGAACTGGAGCTAGGGATGTGGAGAAACAACTGCTCAGTGTCCTAGTGTGTACAACGCCCTGCATTCAATTCCCAGTAAAACAAACTAATTTTCCCCAAACAAAACAACCCAACCCCTCCCCCAACCAAAATACCTCAAACTACCAAACCAGGCCCCAAACCCCAGCTGTGACTTCTTGTCTTATTCATCATCTCTACTATGCCATTATGAGGTCCACATGAAAATATCCCAGAAATTTGAGGCCATCCAGTTTGTTCAGGACACCACAGCAATCAGCAGATCCTGCTAGAGAAGGCCCAAGTTACCCATCATGCTCCATGGTTTTTCCAACACTTACACACTGATAGAATTCACGGTAACGGCCTCTGGTCATAGCGGGGTTGTCTCGGCGGTACACCTTTGCTATGTGGTAGCGTTTAATGTTGGTCAGTTTATTCATTGCTAAATACCGAGCAAAAGGGACCTGATAACAGAGAGTTAAGGAAAAAGAGCCTCCTGTGGCTGCTGGAAGTCACTGTCACCCCCAGAAGCTGGGGTCTACCCTGTTTGTATAGATAAGACCACTCCCTGTAACACTGATAGCACTTCTGACTGTCAGAAGAATAACTGTAATCAAGAGAGGCAGCTGAGGAGGGAAGAAGACCCAGGCTCCTTCCTTCCTTTCTCTGTTGCTCCTGTCTCTCCTAAACTATGTGGACTAGGGGATGGGAACGTGGCAGATTAGACACAGCAGAAAAAGGCTGTGGAATCCCTGAGTGGATGATTTGCAGAGTGGTTTGGTGTGGTGGCCTGAATGAAACTAGTCCCCATGGGCTTGTGCATTGGCTTAGTCCCCAGTTGATGAACTGTTTGGAAGGATTAGGTGGTGTTGGAGGACAGTGCCAATGGGGGCAGGCTTTCTAGTTTCCTAAGCCCACCATGGGCCCAGTCTCTGTCTGTCGGCCTGTCTGTCTCTCTGTTTGTTGCCTGTGGACAGGATATAAAGCTCTCTGCCCCTTCTCCAGCAGCACATGTGCTCTGTGCTGCCATGCTCCCTGTACGGTGATTACAGAATAACTCTCTAAATTGTAGGCAAGTCCCCAATTAAATGCCTTCTTTTGTAAGAGTTGCTTTGGTCATGGTGTCTCTTCACAGCAATAGAACACTAACTGAGACACTTGGAGATAAAGGAAATATTGGTCAATTATAGAAAATTCTGTTCTCTGGGAGGGCAGGGAAGAGCTATTCTTGAGTGAGGAGACTGTTGTAAAACTGGGAACAGGGCCCAGACAGAAAGATGAAGATTTCTAAGGCTATATTCTGCTTAGCCGAAGTCCTTTATCATGGTGTAGAGAAATAAATCCTTTCATTGTAAATGGCTTTATAGTTAATCTTACCTATGCCTGCTGTGCCTAAACCCAAGTTCAACTCCAGTTGAGTGCCAATTCATCCAAAGTCTTAAGAACCCAAGTTTAGAAAGATACAGTGAGGTCATATCGAAGGGACAGCAGCTCCCCACCCTGATCTTTCAGGTCATAGATAAGCTTTGAGTCTTCTCCATACTTTCCAGTCAGTGTTTCCTGGAGAAACCAAGAAAAAATATGATCACAATAATAAGTTACATTTTAACTTTTTTTGGTCTTACTATATGTCTCTGGCTGGCCTTCAGCTTCCAGGAATCTATCTGCCTCTACCTCCTAAATGCTGAGATTAAAGGCTCAGGCTTCCACAGCTGGATAGAAATAACTTTATTATTATTATGTGATGTGAGGGCTTGAACCTAGGCTTTGTAATTGGTGGACAATCACTCTATCACTGAGCTGTATTTCCAGCCTTTAAAAGATCATTATGAACAGAAAAACTACTCTAACATGATTAATCTCAACTTGTTTATAGTTCTATAAGTCCTCTGCTTTTTATCCTAATGCTTACAATCTAATGTAGTTATAATAAAAAAAGTAGTAACAAGGACACCTTTCATCCTAGGACTCAGATGGTAAGACGCAGGTAGATCTCTGTGAGTTCAAGGCCTGCCTGGTCTACATAGAGAGACCCTGTTTCAGAAAGAGAAAACAAGACAAAAATAAAATGGAATAAAAATTTTGTATTGATATTTTGCTCACCCCACCCCCAATTTTGTGAAAAAGCTAAAGTATTACTTTTTTTTTTTTCCTTTGTTTTTTGAAACAGGGTTTCTTTGTATAGCTCTGGTTTTTCTGGGATTCACTCTGTAGACCAGGCTGGTTTTAAACTCACAGAGATCTGCCTGCCTCTCCTTCCCAAGTGCTGGAATAAAAAGTGTGTGCCACCTACACCTCCAAAAGTATTACTTCTAATTTATTTTTTCAAAAAACAATCATTAATTTATATTGTGTGCATTCATGTGCCATGGCATGCATAAGGTCAGTAGATAACTTATGAGAGCTGGTTCTCTTTTTCATCTTCTGAGTTCTGAAGATTGAACTCAGGCCATCAGGCTTGGGCTTTACCCATGAGCCATCTTAGTCAGTCCTAAGGTATCATAATTTAAAAAAGAATACTATAAAAAATTTACTTGATTTTATGTGTATGGATGTTTTGTCTACGTGTGTATGTCCATCACGTGCAAGTCTGGTCCCTGTGGGGTCAGAAGAGAGTGCTGGATCTCTTGGGACTAGAGTTACAGATGGTTGTGAGTTACCACATGAACGCTGGGAACTGAACCCAGATCTTTTGCATGAGCAACAAGTGCGCTAACTCCCTAGCCACCTCTCTAGCCCCGATGAAGTAGTTAGGAGTTTGTACTGATTGTGCAGAAGACCCAAGTTCGATTCACAGCACCCACACCAGCCAGCCTAACACCTACTGCAACTCCAGCACCTTGAACATCCTATACTTCTGTCCTCCTCAGGTACCCATACTCATGTACACACATTCACAGACAACAGACAATTAAAAATAAATCTAAGCTCCATCATTAAAAGGTAAACAAATAAAAAAGATGTATAGTTTTCCAGGAAGACTCTTGGGGCAGTGAGATGCACCTCTAACTGTAGCACTGGGAAGGCAGAAGCCGAGCTTGTGCTTCAAAGCTAGCCTGGTTTATGAGACTGCCTGCCTGCCTGCCTGCCTCAGAACAACAGTACAAAGTTCTGCACTTTGTTTGCTAACACCATTTTATTATATGTTTATGTTGTTCCAATTAAAATACATTTCCCAAAATATGCCAATAGGCATATCTGTGCACACAGCTTTCTAGTTTTGAGTATTTTTCTTGAAGATAAGCTTGTAGGAGTGCATTATCAGGCTAGCAAACACAGATGCTTTTTGAACATCTAAGATCTGAACAATGTCAGAAACCAAAATACAATGTCTTCAGGATGCTACAGCAGTCCATGCCCTTTGATGTCTTCAACTGGTTATAATATATCCCTCTGACCAAACTGGCCAAGAATTAAAAAGCTTTAAAATCCTCAGTGTGTGGACTCAAACATTTGTGTTCTGGTGGTGTCACAGACTGAACGGCTGACCCTATTAATGTGTTAAAATTCTAACCTTAGGAACTCAGGACTCTCTCATTTCTCCTTACCCATTTCTCACCTTTAGTTCAAACACAGGTGTATCAATCACTTCTGCTCCATGGCGTTTAAAGCAGCGGATGATGACATCAAACACCTTTTCCCGAACTGCCATCTGCCGGGGACTGTAGTCTCTTGTGCCCTTGGGAGTCAAAATCAAAACATTTAAAACAGAGAACAGGGGCTGGAGAGATGACTCAGTGGTTAAGAGCACTGGCTGCTCTTCCAAAAGACCTGGGTTCAAGTCCCAGCTCATAACTATAACTCTAGTGTCAGGGGATCCAACACCCTCACACAGATATACATGCAGACAAAACAGCAACATATAAAAAATAATTAAAACAAAGAACAATAAACTACAGAACTATCCAGAGCTTAGCTCATCAACAAGGAACCCAAATGATGCTGCAAGTGTGAGTTTTCCTACAGGACGCCTAGTGGGAAGACAAGGAAGAGAATCATTACCATCAGCTGGCTAGGTTCTGTTTCACAGAATTCAGAACCATTTTCTCAATGCAAGTTCTTTGAAGACTCAGGAACAACATTTGCTTATATAGCAGACGATATAAGCATACTACCAGACAAGCATACTATCAATTCAAAGAGGCTAAATAGATTAAATTCTAAAGTTTACATGCCATTTTTCAATACAATTTTCTTTCAAATTCTATTTAACAAAATTATTTCTGATAAGAAGCTCTAACAAAACTGGTTATGGTGGCACGTGGAAGCAGAGGAAGGTGGACACTGAATTCAAGGCCAACTTCGGCTGTAACAGTGAGGCTCTTTCTCAAGAAGAAAAAAAATGTTCTAATCCAGGTTTGGCAGATACCTGGATTTTATAGCTAAATTATAGGCTATCAGTGAGTCAAATTACCACTTAAAAGCAAACTCAGCAAGTTTGTAGTAGAGTTGTCTCCCATCTAGGTCAGAGTTTTTAGTATGGGACATTGTAGCCAGTTCCAAAACCTTTGGTGTAAGGACCTTTCCACACACTTAGCTACTATCAACTCAGTATCTTATTTCTATGCACATTTGCCATATTCAAAATTAAAAGTGCAAAAATTTACCAATATAGTATTACAAATGATACCTTGAGAGAATTAAAAAATGCAGTGAGAACAGCAACACTGATTTTTGCACATCCTGTTTTCAATTTTATTTTTTATGTGTATGGGTGCTTTTCATGCATTTGTGTCCATGCATCATTTGCATGTCTGGTACCCATGGAGGCCAGAAGAGGATGTCAGATCCTCTGGAACTGAAGTTACAAGTAGCTGTAACCTGCCACATGGGTACCAGGAATCAAACCCAGGTTCTCTAGAAGATCAGCAAGTGCTCTTAACAGCTAAGCCATCCCTCTGTCCCCATTTCTGCAAATCTTTAATATTTTCCTTAGTAAAAGTAAATTTTCCTATGTGCTTTTTGTATTAAATCTCTATTGTTGTATATTAGTCTGGCTGAAAAATATTAAGAATACAGGTATGGGGGCTGGAGAGATGGCTCAGTGGTTAAGAGCACCGTCTGCTCTTCCAGAGGACCTGGGTTCGATTCCCAGCACACACATGGCAGCTAACAACTGTCTGTAGTTCCAGTTCCAGGCAAATACCAAGGCAAATAATTAAATAAGTAAATAAAAGTGTTTAAAAAAAAAAAAAAAAAGAATACAGGTGTGTTCTAATAGAAGGAGGGCTATTCTGTGAGTTTCTCAACTGTGGTTATTCTTTTTTGATACTACACCAAAATCCAACGAGTACTTATTTCTCATAGACTAGTTGTAACATGGAATCTGAAAGGTATAACAATGGATTTTTCCTATTGCTACATTTAGAAGCACTAATCAACTGGGGAGGTGGCTCATGCCCATAACAGCATATTTGGGAGGCTCAAAACCAGTCTGGCTTACATAGTGAGTTCCAGGTCAACCAGGAACATGTAGCAAAACTCTGTCTCAAGAAAACAAAACTAAACAAGTACTACTCCCAGTTATATAAAGTAACTGGCGTTATTAAATACATGGAGACAGTGGCATAGTGATCACCTATGTTAAATGGGGACAGTTTCAATTCTGAATGATTACAAAGTTCTGGAAAAGCAGGTATAACAGCTCCTGTTTCCACACTTGGGAGGCCAAGGTAGGACTGTGGTAAGTTACAAGCCACAGTCTGAGGCCCTATCTGGAAGAAGAAAGATGACTAAGGTGTTTATACAATAATATGAATATATTTCATGCTTCAGAACTAAACATTAAAATCTACCACTGAGCTAAGCGGTGCTGATACATGCCTTTAATTTCAACAGATACAGAGGCAGGTGGATCTCTGAGAGTTTGAGGCCAGCCTAGGCTACAGAATGAGTTTCAGGAGAGCCAGAGCTGTTGAGAAACCCTGTCTCAAAAACCAAAAACAATAAACAAACAAAGAAATAAATAAACCTACCATTGTATCTTATACATTGAAAGGATCTTTTACTCATGTAGAATTTTATAATGTCAGGGCTGGAGAGATGGCTTAGTGGTTAAGAGAACTGACTGTTCTTCCAGAGGACCTGAGTTCAATTCCCAGCATCCACATGGCAGCTAACAACTATCTGTAATTCCAGGATCTGACACCCTCACACAGTTATGCATGCAGGCAGAACACCAATTCACATAAAATAAAAAAATAAATATTAAAAAAAAATAATTTTATGATGTCTACACTGGTTATCTGGAAAACACTGGCTCGTTGGTAAGGTATAGAGATCTTCATAATACTGACATATTCCATTATGTAATAATCAGAAATAACTTAACACCACTACATATCTCTCCAGGAGAATATTAAGAAGTTGTCAAACTCATGGCAAAAGATATTAGTTTTCCAAAATTTTTCATATGAATGCTTGAGTTTCATCATTAGCAACAAATTACTGCCAGATTGATTTCCTTGAGTTGGCAAAGCCCATTTCTTACTTTCTTTTTCTTTTTTTTAAAAGGGTTTCTTTGTTTGCTTTGTTTTTTTTAAACATACACAGTTCTCCCCCCCTCAACCTCCCCCCAACTTCCCTCCTTCTCTCTACTCCTCAGAGGATAAAGCCTCCCATGGGGAGTCAACAAAGTGTGAAAGCCTGCTTCTTTTATTATCACCAAAATGTCAATTCTGAAAAGCCATCAGATAGCTGCTTTATAGCAGAAATGCTTTATATATGTATTTGTTTCCTACTAGTGATACTTATTATAGGCAAGGGTCAAAATTCAATAAAATTAATAATTTTAATTAAGTATAAAGGACACTCTTTACAGTTTATTTTTATTTTAGATATATGTGTATGAGCATTTGCCTGCAAGCATCTATTTGTACCACCTGCATAGCCAGTGCCCATAGAAGTCAGAAAAGAGCATCAGGTCCCCTGGAATTGGAGTTATAAATGGTTGTGAGCCTCCAGCAAGTGCTCTTAACCACTGAGCCATCTCTCCAGGGACACACCCCCTCCCTAAAAATATTCTTCTTTTAAAAAAAATATTTATTTACTTATTATGTATACAGTGTACAGAAGAGGATACCAGATGTCCTTACAGATGGTTGTGAGCCACCATGTGGGTGCTGGGAATTGAACTCAGGACCTCTGGAAGAACCGTCAGTGCTCTTAATCTCTGAGCCATCTCTCTAGCTCCTAAAAATATTCTTAAGGTAAGTCTAATTTTTTTTTCTTTTTTAAGATTTATCTTATTTTATGTGTATAGGTGTTTTGCCTATATGTATGTCTGTGTAGCATGTGTATGTCTGGTGCCCACTGAAGTCAGAAAAAGGTGTTGAATCCCCTGGAACTGGAATTACCACAGCTTGTGAGTCACTATGTGGATGCTTGGAGTCAAACCTGGGTCCTTTGTAAGAGCAAGAAGTGTTCTATACAACTGAATCATCTCTCCACCCAGTTTTCTTTTAATGGTGAGTACATGGCATGTGGAACATATAGTTGGTTTTCTGTATTTGCAGGTTTCATATCCACAAATTGAATAAACTGTACACTGAAAATACTTGGGGTTAAAAGAAAATTCTGCCTATATTAAATATTTTTTAATGTTATTATTTATGAACAATAGCTACTTACTTTATATCAGCTATTATACCTAGAGATGACTTTAAAGTATATGAGAGGGGCTGGAGAGATGGCTCATCGGTTAAGAGCACCCTCTGCTCTTCCAGAGGACCCGGGTTCGATTCCCAGCACCCACATGGCAGCTAACAACTGTCTGTAGTTCCAGTTCCAGGCAAACACCAAGGCAAATAAATAAATAAATAAAGTTTTTTTTTAAAAAAAAAATAAATAAAGTATATGAGAGAATTGCACGGGTTATCTGCAAATACTACTACATTTCCTAAAAAGGGACTATTCAGCTGTAGAATGTGGTAACCACAGACTAACAGTAATCCCTTAATAGTATCCAATACCAAGCCTGTTCAACTTCCCCCAACTATCTCAATATCTTTTCATTATTATCTTAATCATATTCTACAATATTTAGATGACATGTCCGTTTAATCTACAACAGCCTTCTCATTCTTTTTTCTTTCTTTTGTGGTGTCTGAAATGGACCTCAGGCCTTCTAAGACTGAGCAACACTCCTATTCCTGCCCTTCCATGTTATTTATTTGTTGAAGAAACTTGTTAATTTGTCCTAGAAAGTTTTTCCCATTCTGGACTCAGTCAACAATATCACTGATATGTTATTTAACCTGGTTTCCACTTTGCTCCACCATAGTCTAAAGGCCTAATTAGATTCAAATTCCTCTGACAAGAATTCATGGTGGTGATGTACTTTTGAATGGTATCATATCAACAGGCCCCTCTTAGCTGCTGGTAAATAAACTTCATGAATAACTGCTAAAGTTGTTGCAGAGGATGGGAGAGATGGGCCAGCAGTAAGCACTCTCCATGCTCTTCTAGAGGACACATTAGTTATTATTTCCAGCACAATGGCTCACAATTGCCTGTAACTCCAGATCCAGGGAATCTGAAACCCTCTGCTGGCCTCTGCAGGTACCCATCTTCACATGCATACACACATACACCTAACTGAAAATTCAAAGTCAGCACTATGACAGAGCTATGTATGAAGTGCCAAGGGATCCCAATGAAGGTGTAGAGTTCTGTTTATAGAACTTACAGAATAGAATCTGAACTGAAGCCCCCAGGCTGAGCTAAGCATCTCTGACTTTATTTGGTTCTATTTCTACAGGTTTTCTTCTAATTCCTAGGAAGTATCAAATTTCTTTTCTGCTTCAGGGTTTCCATGCTTTACTGAGCTTATCAGTCTTTCCCTGGCTATCTCCTACCCACTTGAGAAGTCCATCAGTATATCACTCCCTCAGTGTGGCTTCTCAGCCTCCCCAGCTTCCCATTATTTTTCTCAGAACATCTGAGTTTCTTTTTATTATTTTTATACATTATGTGTGTGTGTGTGTGTGTGTCTGTCTGTCTGTCTGTCTGTCTGTCTATGGTTATGTGAACATGCAGGTGCCTATTAAGGCCGGAGGCAGCAGATCCGTTTGGAGCTGGAGTTACAGACAGTTATGAGCCACCTGGTGGAGATACAGGGAAGCAAACTTGGATTCTCCGCATCCTCTTAACTGCTGAGCCATCTCTCCAACCCTAATTTTCTTCATATCACCAGCCATATTTTATAATTGCATATCCCTGTGTGGAATTATTTGTCTTAAATCTGTTTGAGTGGAATGTAAGCATCACCATGACAGGCATCCAGTATGGTAAATTCAGTACAATAGCACACACACAGACTTACTCAATGGCTGTGTAATGAATGGAAGGAGTAGCAGTTAGCAGGCTCACTGCCCTGAGCAGCTTTGTTTCTGTCATCATCGAATGACTCAGGTTTAGATCAACACCAGCTACGGACTCCTTTGCAATATTTCAGATTGTGATTGGGAATTCTCTGAGGCCTCTCACAGGAATACTTTACCTTGGGGGTTTTGAGCACAAACTTCTGTTTGCCTTCATCATGGCCCAGCTGTGCCTTCAGCTTCAGGAGTTTTGCCACCTCCTCCTCGATCTGTGAAGGGGAAAAAATAACGCCGCTGGACTGTCTGTCTGTCGCTCCCCTCTCTCCCTCCCTTCCCAGCCACTCGATAGTCCTCTCTCTTAGGCCTAGCCTCGCTTCTCTCGGGGATCCACCTGGCTATCTTCTCATTCAGCATCTTTCACTCTATCAGGCTAGTCCTTTCATTCACATGTCTGTCCTCCAGCCACACTACTGTTGCTCTGGTTTTGTCGGGCCCTTCTCCTTCCATCCGTATCGCACCTGCTCAGCGGAGGCTTTCTGCTGCTTGAGGCCCCTCACATGCTCTCCCTGGAGTCGCACCAGCTCCTCCAGCGCAGCACGATCTGCCATCCTGGCTGCTGACCGGAACTGACTACTGTCTAATCCTGCCTTGGTAGATTTTAGCCTAGGTTCGGATGACTTCCGGCTATCGAGTAACCGCTTTCATGCATAGAGCGTCTCTAGCGAAAACATTTCCGGGTCAGGGAGCGTGAGATAATAGGAGTTCAGCACCACCTCCCGATTAACTCCGACCTCAGGTGTTTTCAGGGGCTGTTGCTAGATTCTTCAATTCTGTTGCCCTTCTGAGGTTGGGCTGGCCTGGTTCCCAGGCCCTTGTCTCCTGTTCCAGGAAGCCGGCGTCCTGCTGCACCATGTCCCGCCTGGGGCCCCTGCGCTGCGGGGCCTGGGCTACGCTGCTGGGCCAGCTCCTGCGACCTCCACGCGTTGTGTGCATCCGGGCGGTTGGCTGTCACAGCCAGGTGAGCCACACTGAGCCGGCTCTGTTGATTCCCAGCGGAACCCCCTGGCTTGAAAGCTTAGACTCGCAGCCTATATTGTATTATTACAATTGATGTTTAGTTTTTAAAGATTTTTTTCTTTTTATGTCTATGGGTATTTTGCCTGCATATATGTATGCACTGCGTACGTACGTGCCTGGTGCCCGCAGAGGCCAGAAGTGGGCGTCGGATCCCTTTAGACTGGAGTTACAGCCGGTCGTGAGCCATCATGTGGGTGCTGGTGATGGAACCCAGTCCTCTAAAAGAGCCATCTCTCCAGCCCTGAAATTGGTTTTTGTAGATTAGTCATTTTGTACTGAACTAAGCGTCTTGGATGCTTTTGTCACTTTATTATTGGAGCAATTTTAGGTTGAGGATGTTATCTCCATTTTATAGAGTAAGCGAAGATCACAGGGTTAAATGACTTAGGGATACATAGCAACTAAGTAGTAGTTTGCTCTCAACCATCTGAAATTCTTGAACATGTTAGAATTTGAACCAGAACTATATAGAATAGCCCTACACCATAAATGAACTGAGTTTATGCACACAAATAAATTTACCCCAAAATGAATCTCAGAGAAACATTTTTCAGAGATAGTTGGATTTTGGAATTAGAATAAGGAATTGTGGACTTGAACTCAGTCTTCCCTTTGGGGACTTTCCAAAGTATGACATTACCACCATTTGTATTCCTTCAGGTCTTCAAGCCTGATTTTTTTTATCTATTGATTAATGTGAGTGGGTGTTGGTGTGCCATGGTGCATTTCTGTTCTTCTCTTCATCAGTAGAGCGTAGGAACTGAACTTAGGCGGTCATGAAAAGTGGTGAGTTCCGTTACCCATGAGCCATTTCACTATCCCAAAGTCAGTGGTTGTTATCCCTCTCCAAAAGCAGATGCTTTGTACCATTATGCTCAGCAGGGTTCAGACCTTATATTCAGTTTAAGTCACAGCATTTTACTACTATTTTTTTTCAACCAGGAAATACATTCCTATTATTCCATAGGTTCTATTGTGTGAGTGTAAGAATATCAGAGGACAGCTTGTGGGAATTGGTTTTCTCCTTCAGCCATGTTAGTGGGTCCCAGGGATCCAACTCAAGTGGTCAGGTTTGGCGTTTGCCCACTGAGCCCAGGTTTGATCCTTTTTTCTTGGATTGGTTCTGTCTTTATGTTCCATTTACCCTGTCTCTAGATCTGACAAGTGACATTTTATTTGTTTGTTTTTGAGACAGGGTCTCACTGTGCACCCTTGGTTGGCCTGGAGCGTCACTGTGTAGACCAGGTTGGCCTTAAACTCATAGTGATCTACATGTCTCTAGGATTAAAGGCATGCACTACCTTTTTTGCTATTTGAGTCAGATTTGAGAATTGGAGTTCTGTTTTTTTGTTTGAGGCAGGATCTCATTATGTAACTCCAGCTATCCTGGAACTCACTCTGTAGACTGGCCTCAAACTCACAAGAGACCCTCCTGCTTCTGTCTCCCAAGTGCAGGGATTACATGTGTGCGCCACCATGTCCAGTTAGTGGTGGCAGTTGTGAGTTCTGTGTATTTATTTTTCTCAGGTGCTTCAACTTTTTCAGACATTTAAAAATCCTAGGGCTGGAGAGATGGCTCAGAGGTTAAGAGCATTCACTGTTCTTCCAGAGTTCCTGAGTTCAATTCCCAGCAACCATATGGTGGCTTACAACAATCTATGATGACAGCTGGTACCCTCTTCTATATTCTGTATACATAATAAATTTAAAAAATCCTGAACAATGAAGAAGCTTGTGTAATAAAGACTGAACTTATTTTTTTTTTTTATTTTTTTTCCTTCTTTATTTTGTATTTATCAAAAAAAAAAAAAACAGTAAAAAGAATTTAAAATGCGGAAGAGTTAACAATAACTATACAGAGGATAAGAATCATAAGCATGGCTTATCAAGGGTGGAAATACAAATAAGATTGCTACACATATATTTTCTTTGTGTTCAGCTTTCCCTCTGAATTTTTTTTTTTCCATCCCTGTATATCCTTATTCAAGGTCTCTTCCCC
>PVIH01026573.1:0-18449 GCA_004025045.1 Sigmodon hispidus | reverse complement strand
GATCATGAGATGTTGCAGGAGTAGAAGAGATGAATGTCAGTGCTAGAAACCAGCAACAGTGAAGCAACAGAAGCAGTTATCGATGTGACTGTTCCATCTCACAGACTCAGCCACTGCTCCTACCTAGCACTTCTTTGTGGCTTATGATAAAGTTTGTCACAAGACAGAAGCCCATGGTGTCTGGAAAATTGTCTCATCTGTATACAAAAGTGTGGTTGGCTTATTTAGTGATATTTTACTGTGACTGCAAGCATGAGTAGGGTAGAGATGGCAGAAAGCATGATGGGAAGGTGGGAGAATGGAGACAATGACTAAGTGCTTGCTCAGTGTCATACTGGGACAGCTTTGCTGAAGGCTGTTGTCTCTACCTTCTGCTGGATTTAATATCCTGATTTTTTAATTTAATTTGAGACAGGGTCTTATTATGTAGCTTTGGCTGGCCTGGAGCTTGCTCTGTAGACCAGGCTGTGCTGTGAGATACTGCTCTCATACACTGTAAAAATTTGTTACTTGATTGGTTTAATAAAATGCTGATGAACGGGCAGGACAGAGAAACTTCCAACTACAATGACGCCCAATGTGGGGCATGTAATCTACATAAAGCCTAAGAAAGTTTAAAAAGAGTTCTGGAACATAGAAACAGAGCCAAAAAACAGCTTCCTAGTTGTGTCTCTCAAGTGGGATGTGGTACAGAGATGCTGTGACCTTCAGGCGTGAGCTGCACATGGCAGGTTCCTATAATCTCACAGGAGCCTCAGCACAAGCACAAGCTGCATACGACCAACTAAAAATTTCTGCTCATACAGACAAAAAGGGAACAGAGTCCACACAGTTCCTTGGTAACAGCATTTTCCCAGGTGAGCTCTGTTTGCTAGAAGAAAGCAGAGGTGTAACTCCTTTAAAAGAGGCTTTCTGACTTAACATTAGTGACAAAAACTGTGAGGCTTTTTTAAAAAACATATATATATATATATATCTTTATTTATTTATTTGCCTGGAACTGGAACTACAGACAATTGTTAGCTGCCATGTGGGTGCTGGGAATCAAACCCGGGCCTCTGGAAGAGCAGGCGGTGCTCTTAACCGCTGAGCCATCTCTCCAACCCCAACTGCAAGGCTCTTTTAAGAGGCCCTGTTGCTAAACACTTAAATAAGGTTTCTGAGCAGCAGGCAGCAGTGCTCTACTTGATGGCAGTGTTCTCCAGAGTTGGGGTGGTTGTAACATGGCTCCTGCCAGTACCTCTGCCATGAAGCTAAGCTCTCACAGACCAAGGAGCTGGTAGAGCCAGCCACCATAGCCAAAGCTTTAATTCTAACCACAAGACTTTAATCCTAGCCTTGCCTTTTAGCAGATTAAAGGCTCATGTGGTCAGAAAGAGATAGAGATATATAGTAAAGACAGATTCAGAAGGGAAAAAAACACCTCTAAATGGTTTACAGTGTGTTTAAAAATACATGTAGGCTTGGAAGAGAAAGGAAAAAGGATAAAGTCCTTAAAAAAGAAATAGAGAGAGAAAAGCCATGTAAAAATGGAAATTATACAGAAAGTCTGTTATTATGCTGTCTTTGAATTGTTTGACTGCTAAGGAAAGAGCAAGAGCTGCTAAGAGACATTTGACCATAAATGCTGCTGGATTAAACCAACCTCTATATTTTGAAAATGTATCTTGACTTCAAAAATTTAAGTCAAAAGATACATTACTTTGGAGGAGAGGTTTTGTTTTTATTTCCACAGAAAATGAGAGGCTGTGGATTCACTCTGGGTTAAGAAAAACCAGGTTTGATCAAGGAAGACCCCCTGAAAAGTCTCTGATGGGAATGAATGGTCCAGATGAGCCAATGTTTCAGAGTACCTTTGTTGCAGTTTCCTCTGAATTCTCATCCAGAACAGCTTCAACACTTCTAGATGAGGTGATCAAGCCTCACAGATTTCTCCACTCAGGACTTGCCCATAATTCTAAATTATCCCCAGAAGATTACCAGTACCAGGCTGGACAGGTGGCTCAGCAGTTAAGAGCACTGAATATTCTTCCTGAGGACCTGAGTTCGATTCCCAGCATCCACATGGCAGCTAACAACTGTCTGTAATTCCAAGATCTGATACCTTTACACAGTTAACTATACATGCAGGCAAAACACCAATTCACATAAAATACAAAAACTATTAAAAAAAAGATTACCACTACCCTCAGTCAGAAGAAAGTAGTCTAGAAAACTATAACCACATTTTCCAAAAAATGGATCATGGATGTTTGTCTTTGTTTAGAGTGTTGCTTACAAGTTGTTATGGATAATGGTCAAGAAAAAGACTGAACAAAGGAGATTGGATTCAGGTGTTTTTTTTTTTTTTTTTTTTTTTTTAAAGAAAAAAGGGAAGTGCGTGGGTCATTGCTCTTGTACACTGTAAAGATTTATTACTTGTATTGGTTTAATAAAATGCTGATTGGTCAGTTAGCTAGGTAGGAAGGAGAGGCAGGACAACCAGACTAGGAGAATTCTGGGAAGAAGAAACAGACACTAGATGCCAGTTAGGCACAGAGGAAACAAGATGAGAATGCTGTCCTGAGAAAAGTTACCAAGCCATGTGGCTAAACATTAATAGAATGTTTACATTAATTAATTGGTTGAGTTAAGATGCAAGAGCTAGCTAGTAATAAGCCTAAACCACTGACCCAGCAGTTACTATAAAATTAAGCCTCCAAGTCAATTATTTCATAAGTGGCTATGGGACTGGCCAGACAGAACAGAGAAGGGCTCCAGAACTACAAGGGCTGGAATTAAAGGTGTGAGTTTCTGACTTTAAACACCAAATTCTCTTTTTTAAATTAAAAAATATATTTTTGATGCATTTATTTTTATTTTATGTGTATAGGTGTTTTACCGGCATGCATGTCTGTGTACTATGTATGTGCCTGAAACACCAAGTTCTTAAAAACTCCCTGAAGATGCTGGACAGTGGTGGTATACATCTTTAAAGAAAAAAGCTGCCTGTTGCTCAAATCCTAATTGGTCTTAATATAAACCCAGAGCCAGATATTGGGGTAAATGCTAAAAGATCAGAGAATCAGAGGAACAAGAGAAATTTCTTGCCACTATTGAATTCTCAGTTCCAAATGGGTAGATAGTGCCTCCAAGAATCCTCAGACTGAATGCTCTGAGTCCTCAGCCAAAGGAAACGGGGAAGGGAAGTGACAGGACCAAACTCTTGTCTCCTCCTGCCTTATATTCCTTTCTCTGCCCACTCTTAAGTACTGGGAGCAGAGTCATGAGATACCAAGTGCTGGGATTAAGGGTGTGTGCCACTACTGCCTGACTTTGTTTCTCTTTTGGATTGGATTAATCTTGTGTAGTCCAGGCTGGCCTTGAACTCACAGAGATCCAGACAGAATCTGCCTCCTGATGCTAAGATTAAAGGTGTGTGCCACACTGTTTGACCTCTGTGGTTAACTCTGTGGCTGGTTCCTCCTCTGATCTGCAGGCAATCTCTATTTCTTAGAGGATATACAAAATATCACCACATTTCACATTTTTTTTTGCCAAAAATATAAAAAGGTTATGACTAATATAAGAAAAACTATATACAGTAAGTACAATAACTAATATAATATATACAGGTAATAATTACATCAATAATGTCTAGTACATTAACAATTGACAAATTCAGAGAAAATACTTCATTAATTATCCTGTCTTGGTGAGTCCAAAGCATTATACCTAATTCACTTTCTATCCTAACTTCTATTACCAACTGAAAATTATCTTTTGATGTTTCTCAAACTTATACATTTTACACCTCTTTAGTGAGTTTCTTTTCTGAATATCTTAATAAAGAAAACTATAACCATCTAGTTTTCAACTCCCTCAGATACCTGAAAAGAAAATAATATTACCTGAATAAGCAGGAAGTGCAAGCAAATGACTTTCAAAAAAATGTGAGAAATAACAGAAATGGCTGGCTCTCTGACAGTCACCTGAGGTTTCTCTGCAATGCTGGGGCATCCATCTTTGGCCTACAGGCCTATCATATCTGACAGGCTTACCCATGAAGCAGGATTTTCTGAAGGGCTGTGCTACCTGTCTTGGCAAGTTCAGCAGTCCTTTGTTTTGTGTCCTGCTTGTCCATCTTGGACAGAAAACTGTAGGCAATTGAGGCAAGAACACTTCCTTGCCCAATAGCTGACTTTTGCCACAAAGAAAGTAAACTCCATATGGAGTTTCTTTGACAATGCTCATCATCTTCTCTGAAGTAGATTGGTACTGTCAGGAGCAGACATGTCCCATTGTCATTAAAAAAAGAACCTGTGTTCTTAAAGCACCTTAAATGCCATATTCTGTAGATCTCAGAAGTGTTTGAAGACAACTTGTCTATCTAAAATACATTTGTTTGGCCTTGAAAACATACCTAATATGACTATACATTTGATTCTAATGACTAACTACTAACTTGCATTTCTTTATATCCCAATTAGTTGCTAATAATGACTTTCAAGGACTAGAAATTTGCATTACATTGTTAAATGAGTTGTATAGGTACAATTTCTTGAACAAGAGTAGAAATATATGTACAGTATGTCTTAACAAAATTAATCTCAAATTTGTATCATATACAAAATTTGTATACAATGTACAAAAATCCAATTTAATGTAAAATATTTAAAACTAGTAGTTACTTTTTAAAAGTAGACTCAGTAATCTACCCTTTAATTCTATCATATCTATATTCCCCTTTTTTTCTTTTTAGAGTATATTCAACATTCTACCCTTTACCCTTTCAGCACCCTGTAAAGATCGTAGATGGCACACAGCTATAATCTCAGCATATGGAAGGCTGAGGCAATGGATCATGAAACCAAAATCAGTTTGAGTGGATTTTGAGGCATAGTGAAACCTTGCTTCAGAAAACAAACAAACAGGTTGGTCCGAGGGTAGTGGTGTTTACAACTAATTGATCACAACCAGTTACAGATTTCTTTGTTCCTTCTCCGCTCCCACTACTTCACTTGACCAGCCTAAAAAAAAAAAAAAAAAAAAAAAAAAAAAGAAAAAGAAAACAAACAAACAAAACCCCACAAATATCTAAATAGACCTGGAATCCAGTTTCTACTCCTGCTAAGAAGTCCTCATTTGGGAAAGACGTGTGCAGAAAAGACCTGCCCAGAGGTAGGGCTAGGACTCACCACTTGCCCACAATCTTGTTGGTATAACCCGCCTTCTTCAGGAGCTCAGGCAGGAGATGCTCTGAGTTAGGGATGCCACCCATGATCTCCTGAGGTGTGTAAGCTGGAAGAACAATACTGCATTAGAAATATCACGTCTCAGTAATGGATATACACATGACCCCATCAAAGAGAACATGCAGAACTGTGGTCAGGGTAGGGACACTTCCCATGTTATTCCCAAGCACCCTCCATGTTAGTAACAACAGGTAAGATAGAGTAATGCTGCCCCTCATTCCCAACTGTCTCACCCCTCCAGCCTGGTTTGCCATTTGGCACCATGCTGCGCCCTACAGGCTATGATCCTGCTTCTTCCCATATTCCTTATTTTCAAGGCCACTTGACATTCCATCCTACCTGGGACCCTACCCTTAGAGAATCCATTAAAGCTCTTAAGCTTGTTTCTAGAACATTTCCTGCTCACACCTACAACCTCATGGCTTTCCAGGTGGAATAGGAACCATGCCAGGTAGTGCTCCAGGTCAAGGATGATGGAAGGATGCTGTGTGGTGTACCTGAGGTGCCTCAGTCCCAGCTTGGTTCTCATTGGCCAATTCAGGGAGGAAGCTTGTGACATGGGGACTGCACTATGGTATTCAGTACTGCTTTAGGTTGCTTTTATTTACCCTTCCAGACCCCAAACCTCTCACACTAAGGCCTAGGACACCAGCTTTCTAACCTAGACAGAGGTACCTGCAGGGCTATGAGGGTAGGGGTTAAGGGGCATACCATTTCTTGCATGGGCGTTGGATGTGTAGAAGCCGTTCCGGATGGGCAGCCGTCCTGTGAGAAGGGCTGCCCTAGCTACACAAAAGGATAAAAACAGACACTGTGACATAAATCTAGTAGGACCCTCAGCCAGCTCTGCAGTACCTCCCCTGTGCACAGCTCCTGGGATGTGTCTGTCACAAATACATCAGGCTGGCACTGGACTATTGTGTTTCAGTCCCCTCTAGCCTCTGTGTTGCAGAAGTCAGGCACTGGGAGATGGCCCAATGGCCTGTTACTCAGCTCTGTTCCTGTGCGCAGTCTCGAGACTCTGGGACAGCCACCAGACTGTGGGCCCATATGGCCTGCCTCCTACTGACCTCTAACCCCATCTACTGTTCTAACTTAAGGTCAGCACTTCTGTAGTAGAAGTGGCATTCCTTGGGAAGAGGACATGGTCTCACTGCTTCTCACTACACACATGTCCTTTGTCCAGGAAGTACAGACAGTATTCTGAGGGCAGTGTGGCAGTTCTGGGGCAGAGTGATACCTGCCTGCTGGGAGGCAGACAGCAATAGCTAGGGAAGGTTGTTGCCCTTAAAGGGTCCTAATAACTTACGGTGGCCAGAGGGCTCAGAGTCAGAGGTCAGCATTATCAGCAACAAAGTACTCACCCCACTTGCAGCTTCCTGACACCTGAGAAAGGATGTTGGAGGGGCAGATGTGGCAGACTCTGCCAGCTAACTGGGTCTGGGGAGTTGGGCAACAGCAACTTACATGGTGAACACAAAGGGTTGGCAGAATAGAAGTTTGGGAAAAGCATCCCTTCTATGGCCATCCGGTCCAAATTTGGGGTCTCTCTGGAAGGCTCTCCATACACACCCAGGTCACCCCAGCCCATCTGCAGAGAAGACCAAAGAATTGAGGAATGAACTCTTTCAACAATTTTTTGTTGTTGTTGTTACAAAGAAGAGCCATAGTGTTTTCCTAAACTCTGGAAGCTTCTGTGAGCTGCTCCAGGGCTTTCTAGGAATTTGCTGTCTCTCACCTCTATATCAGCCTGACCGCTGTTAGCGTGTCTCCCCCCCCCCCCCAGCTGAGATTAGCCTCTGTGTGCTCCTAGAGTCTCAGTGTCTATGAATACACATCTATTTTCAGCATAAAGCTGTTATGCAAATTAGATTTCAAAAGCAAGTGGTGAGGTTCCTCTGAAAGCCCAGCCTAGAGTTACCCTATGGCCTGGCAGCCTGGCTCAGTGTACTTCACAGAACTGAAAACCTGTGCTCCAAGATTACACGAGTGTCCACTGCAGTCTGATCCTAACCATTAAGGGTGAGGGCCAGTCCAAGTGGTGAATGAACAAGTTGTAAGCTACACTGTCTGGCTGAAATTGTATTTCTCCAAATTCTTGACCATCTGGAGCTCATGAGTATAACCTTATTTCACTTCCACATTGGATTGTTATTCAAGGAAACCTGAACCCGTGTTTCTATGCTGTGATCACTTAGATTTGGCTCAGAATAAACTCTTACTTCCTTTGAGATGTAAACTGTGCTTTGGATCGACTATGGAAAACTCTCACTGGAGGAAGGACATGCAGTCAGCTCCCAGCTATGGCTCCTCATAGTGAAGGCATGGCAAGCAGTAAAATAAGACAAGGGTGAGGATGCACGGGGTAGCAGTTTATATGTTTATAATAAGCTCTACCTGTCTCCTATTCTATGGCCTTGTTTAAATTCTTTCCACAGAGGTCATAAGGGCTGAGGAGTCAAGGAGAATCCAGAGCAAGACTGTGGTGAAATGGGGAGGTTGTGTTCCATATAAATCAAGATAGCTATACACACGGCTTAGGTGCAGGAAACAGCGCTTCCCGGAATGGGGATCCCCAGATTCCAGTGCCCACTAAAGGTACCATCCCACAGTGGCCTCTCTTAGGCAGCAGTCCAGATGCATGTTTCCATTCCTTGTTTAACCTCCCTCAGCACTTCGGCTCTTTGTGTGACGATAAGCATGCTACCTTCTTCCTTCAGTTATCAGGGGTTGAGAAATCAACTTATGCGACCACAGCATAAGAGAGGTATTTCCTGAATTTTGTCTCAATTAAGAACAAGATGTGAGGCTGGAGAGATGGCTCAGTGGTTAAGAGCACCGTCTGCTCTTCCAGAGGACCCGGGTTTGATTCCCAACACCCACATGGCAGCTAACAACTGTCTGTAGTTCCAGTTCCAGGCAAACACCAAGGCAAATAAATAAGTAAAAGTTTAAAAAAAAAAAAAAAAAGAACAAGATGTATTTCTGGGTGCCAGTGGTGCATGCCTTTAATCCCAGCACTTGGGAGTCAGAGGCAGGTGGATCTAAGTATGCCTTGAGGAATAATAGACTACATACCATGCTGCAAGGCAGGGCTTGCAATGTGAGTTTGTGAGGGTAAGGCATTGCACACACACTCTAATTATGCTGTCCTTTTACACATCCAGCCTTTTAGGCTGGCCGTTACCCTAAGGACAGAAGTGTGGTGAAGTCTTTTGCAAGTCAGCGTGACTGGCAGGCTAGTAGGTCATTTGTATGTTCACTATGCTAGTTTGGGGAGCTCACCCCTTGTTCTATAATGGCAACCTCTCAGGGAAAGGGGCTCATCTAGAACATGCCTTCTGGACACTCATGATATGACCAGAGCAGGACAGAACCATGGTCAACCAATCCAAAGTCAGTGGCAATCCTTTAAGAATTTAAATTAGAGACAATCTTAGACAATCAGACAGTGCCAAGTCTGGAGCCAGGAGCCAGGTCATCCTGGGTAAGCCAGACACACATAAGCAGAGGTTTCAGATTCAGACATGATCAGTCTGGCAAATGCAGCTACAGAGAGCAAAGGGAGGGGTTTGTGGAGGAGAAGGGACTGGTAAGGAGACCTCTGTGCTGCGCAGGCTGTCTTTATCTGCCACCTAGGGGGCACTTCAGGACTTGCCTCCCTATCTAGCATCCTTGCCTCTTCTCGCAAAGGCACCCTGCCCTGGAATAGGTCAAGTATGAACCAGGAGGCCTTCCCCCCAACCCCCGGTGTCCTTCTCAGAGGTGGGCTCAGCTTCCCTGTTTGGACAGTTTAGCATGTTCTTTCCACATTATACTTGGGTCAGGAATGCGTCCAAGTCAGCAAAAGCCATAGTCCCACTAGGATTGCTGACAGCAGTGTAGGTGAGCTAGGGCTGTCATGGGGTTACCAGGGGCCAGCTTACGGATAGCCTATGAAAGGTGGTGGGTGGGTGGGGGGTGGGGTGGGGCGGCGCTGGAACCTACCTGCTTTAAGCCAAAGTGATCTAGTTGGTAAAGCGAGCAATTCCTAGTTTTACTCAAGTTAATTGAGGTCATTTTAAGTTATATGTATCAAAAATCCCTACATGACAAGACCCAAATTTTGCAGAATGTCCTGGGAAAGTCCCAGGGTATTCATAAGGTGGGTGGTGGGGGTTCAACCCACCTTCAGGTAAACTGATCTGGTGCTAGTCACATCCCTTTATCCAAAACCCCTCTATGCATCTGTAGCTGCCCAGTTGGAAATGCATTCTGAGCCTTACATGCAATTTTATATGTTCTAGTCACCATATTAGAAAAGCAACTAGAGGTCTAGATGTGGTGGCTCATCCTTGTAATCCTAAGACTCGGGAGGGGGGGGGAACGCAGCTAAGGCAGGACGATTGATAGCCTTGAGTTTGAGGCTAGTGTGGGCTACAGAGTGAGTTTCAGGCCAGCCAAAACTACATAGTAAGACCATGTCTCAAAAACCAACCAACTAGCCAAATAAACAAACAAACAAAATAAAAGTAAGTAGTCAAGATGAAAGCTAACAGTACATTTACTTAACTCGATTATCCATAGTCTATTATTTCAGCACTCTCAGGTAGTCTAATGGCGTGTCAGGGCCTCTCGCTTCTCACAGCCTGTCATTTGGAAAGGAGACAGCAGAAAACTGACAGACAAGTGTCTGTAGTCAGTAGTTCTGATCAAACAAACCAGTAAACACAAGTCAAGCCTGTGTGATTTGGCTCTAAAAGGATCTAATACTGAAAGGCACTATGTGATACATACCACACGTGTGCACACACATATATCTTCAGTACTGCTTCTTACTGTGCAAAGCCACTGGACAGGAGCCAGAGGACCCAGAGTGTCAATTAATCATCATCCACATAGAATGGGAAGTTGGAAAGAAGAATTCAAGGTTTCCTGCACTGGAATCTGGGTAGCTCGGAGTATGTACAGGACTTTTCAGGCATATATTTTTCTTCATAATAAAGGACCACTAACTTAATGATTATCAAGTGGGATGTTCATTTTCTCACCTCTAAGTCTCTCAAATCTAAAATTTACATACATGGTTCCTCTCTATTCTGATGGGCATGGCTTTGAGGAGGTAAGTGTGGATCAGCACAGTTCTGAAGGCTCTGTGGGAGAGGGCTTGGTCAGCTATTAGCTTCTGGGGTGTCTATGACTGTTCCAAACCAACCTAAACTAGATGTGGCTCTGGTTCTTTTTTTTTTTATTTTTATTTTTTAAATTTTAAATAAAAACTTTATTTATTTATTTATTTGCCTTGGTGTTTTGCCTGGAACTGGAACTACAGACAGTTGTTAGCTGCCATGTGGGTGCTAGGAATCGAACCCGGGTTTTCTGTTAACCGCTGAGCCATCTCTCCAGCCCCCGGCTCTGGTTCTAATAAGAGCTGACAGGTAGCATTCTGAGTGTCTTGGGTGGGGAGCTGGCAGGCTCAGAGGAAGAGAGGGTCCAGTCCAGTTTGGATAGTTCTATTTGATCCAGTACTGATTTCTAAGCTTTCATGTCAATTCAGGGAGACAAATCCCTCAGGTAGGAACACCAAGGTAGATCAGCCCCGGGGCTGAGTTCATAGATGGCTGCAGAGTGCACACCCGCTTCCTCAGGTGACATTTTTACCTTTCAGCTCTTCCATGCCAACTTTGGTCAGAATTCTCCAGAAGCCCAGGCACTTACGGCAGGGCCATCTTATGAGGGGAGGGGACGTCAGGCCCCTCCCTCGGGGAGATGGGAGAGAAGAGCCTCCCTGAACACTGGAACCCTCCACTGCAGAGACAGTGAGAGGTGACACCAGGGTCTGGGTCTCCCTGGCTCACCGCTCCACCGCCGTGTGGCCGCCCAGCATCTCCCGTGCTCTCCCACTCCCGCCGTGCGACCCCACTCACGTCGTCCATGAGCAGCAGCACGATGTTGGGAGGCTGTGGAGCACCTGCAGCCAAGAGTCCCAGGGCACTCAAACCCAGCAGCAGCAGCTGGCTTCTGATCGCTGCACCATGCGCCGCCATGGCAACCAAGTTCCAGTAGCAGAGCCAAGACCCAGTCCCTTATTTCTCCCGATTTCGTTTCCTTTCGGACTGAAGGGCGGGACCTGGTGGCTGAGTGACAGGAGGGGCGGGGCCTAGGCCGCCTGATTGACGTGAAGAGTGGGCTGGGCCTCCCAGGAAAGGACGCTGAGTCTGGGATGCTGCAGGACGGGATCGGCTGCCAGAGAAGCCCGGACATCCCCATGCAGAAGCGTGAGAACCAGGCCTGCTAGGCTCAGTGACACGATAGGTGATGCTTGGCGGAAAGGGACCTGCCAGCGTCCTAACAGGAGGGGGATCGGAACCAAGGTCTGACCTGAAAGGCGGGGTCTGAGTGTGGGCGGGGCCTAACCCTATCGGGTCACGTGACGCAGGCGCAGGGCCTGCCAATATGGCGGTGTGCATCGCTGTGATCGCCAAGGAGGTGCGTGGGAAGCTGCGGGCCCGGGCGGCGGGCGGCGGGCCTCCTTCCAGCCATGCCCTCGATCATTTCAGCTCTAGGCTCCCGAGCCTCAGCTAAGCCCTGTTATCAGGATCCCTCCGGCCCTCTCTCGATGGCAGCCGCCCGCCTGCCGCCACCTCGCTGGCCGGCTGCGGCCTCTGTGTTTTGAGACCCACCGGGAAGCTTGGCGGGCCGCTGCCTCCCTCCACCCTTTCCGTACGCGTTCTTTTCATTTCCTCTGCTGCCTTCCGCGTCCGGTCTTTCTGCCCCGCCTTCCGGACAGTCCCCTAGCTGCCCCGCTGGTGCTATTTAAGTATTGGCGCGTCGCGACTCAACCTAGAATTCAAGTGCTTTTCTTTGCCTTAGTTCCTTCTACTTGCGCCCTTGTGCTCCATCCCCTGAGAAGGTCTGCAGACCTCTTGAGCGTTTCCTTCTTTTCTTTGTATCCTCTCTTCCCAACGCATCTTTTTGCTGGCCATCATATGTATTCATTTCCTCTGGAAATCTGTTTATGAATGCTAAGTAAGACAGCACCAGAAGTCCACAAGATCCTGTTGCATGGAACCTGTATTCTTGCAGGTCTTCCCTGAGATCTGCTTTTGGGGATTGGGCTGCTGTGAAGCTGTCAGTATGAAAGAGAGAGTTATGTCCCCATAAGCCCACCAAAATCAAAACTCAGTTAAAAATGCAGCTGCTGCTTTGACAGACTCACGATGAAGTCCATTATCTATGCCGAGGTGTCCTCATTTGGAGTCTCATCCAACTACAGTACAGCAGATGATTTCTGGACATTGTGAACAGTAGATGCGGGAGACCAAGAGTGAAGCTTTTGACTGTGGGGCTTGGGATGGTTAGATGTGTAGAGATGGAGATTTGAGCTGAGTCTTGAAGCAACAATCCACTGCCCTTGTATGGCACATTAAGAAATAGCCAGAGTGGCTGGTGTTGGGATGACAGATGGTCCGATGTGGTGGTGGTTGAGGCAGAACGGACTCTAGGAAGATCAATGACTCACCTTCGTGTCAGGCTATGTTGCTGGATTGTATTCAAGCTTGCATTCCCAGGCCATCATCTCATTTCTGCTCACCTGCCTGCCCTGTGCAGTTGCTGCGTCCTCCTCCTCCTCCTCCTTTCTGGTGCTAATGATTGAATTAAGGCTTAATGCTGCCACTCAAGCATTCTACCAATGACCTACATCTCTAGTCCAATATTGGTTTTCTTTCTTTCTAATACTGGGAATTGAATTTAGGACCCTGTGCATATCAGGCAATCGCTATGCAACTGAGTTGTATCTGTAGGGCCCTCTCTGCATAGGTCAGTTAGGTTGTGTCCTTGAAGGCAATGTCTGCCACAGTGGCTTTTAGAGAATGGTAGTGGTTGACAGGAGGCTGAGAGCCTCACCCCCCAGCAGTGCTTTGGCCTTGTCTTCTGGGCTGGAACTCAGTAGGTGGACCACTATCCCTTCTTGCAGAATTACCCTCTGTACATCCGAAGCACTCCCACAGAGAATGAGCTCAAGTTCCACTACATGGTGCACACATCCCTGGATGTGGTAGACGAGAAGATCTCTGCCATGGGAAAAGCATTGGTGGACCAGAGGGAGCTGTATCTGGGCCTGCTCTACCCAACTGAGGACTACAAGGTGTATCCGTTAGTGCTCAGCACTGTTCCTGCACTCCCAGGGTGGGATATGGGAAGAAACACAAGAAAAATTATAAGGGGTTTCAGCTGGCCAGGCAGTCAGGCAGCCTGAAGCTAACAAAGGCCTCTAAACAGCACCCCCCCACACCCCTTTATTGGAAGAGGCACTGGAAAGGCAAGGGTTAGCTTCCAGAAAGGTGAAAGATGACATAGCAGGGGTCTGGGCTTCTCTGTGCTGGGTTAGAGGCCACCAGCTTTGAATCAAGGGTTATTGCTTCATGATACTGCTGTAAGGCTCAGCCTCATGTGTCACTGTAAACCCTTGGCCATTCCTTTGGACAAATTAGTAAGACCATAGAATTCAAGAACATTTCCATGGAGACTAATTGTAGCCTATCCACAGGGACACTGGAGTCACTGTGTTAATACTCTGACGGCAAAAGTTTGGTTTTGCAGCTAACATCCCAGGGCCTGAATCAGTTCAAAAGGAGGCTGAGCTGTTCCCAGTTCAGGGACACAGTCTTCCCAGCCTGGGCACTTGCTATGATTCGAGATTGTCAGGCTTCTCTGAAGGAGGGTTCACAAAGTTCCCTGGGCTTGCAGGCCCTTGGCTGTCATGTGCACTCATATAATCCCTGTGCCAAAGCATGTATGTTCCTTAACAGCCATGCAGATACGGCTATGTGACCAATTCCAAGGTGAAATTTGTTATGGTGGTGGATTCCTCCAATACGGCCCTTCGAGACAATGAGATCCGCAGTGTAAGTGCAGGGGGTTGAGGTGGGTGTCCACTGCTTCCCTTCCCTCATCGAGAATGCCAAAGTCTGCAACCGCCCTGTGCATGCGCTCATCTAAACTGCTGTCTGTCTTTCTTCAGATGTTCCGGAAGCTGCATAACTCCTACACGGATGTGATGTGTAACCCTTTCTACAACCCAGGAGACCGCATCCAGTCAAGGTGGGCCCCATGTGTCTCTCTCTATGTGGGACCTGCTTTGTTAGGACATGGTCATTGGGAAAGTGAGAGAGCCATGAGTACTGTCCTAAAGCTACTATTTCAAAGCAGCCACTCCTGTTTTCTAAATTAGTGCTGACACAGACCTTTCAGTGTGCATAGGGAGGTTGGGCCAAGGTTCACTCCTCTGGTCTCCCAGGTGTGTCTGTAGGTACCTGAGGACCTCCAGAAAACTCAGCAAGCTCATAGCTCATGCTGTGGCCATAGCTTTTATGAAGGTCATGTACCCCTGTTGTAGCCTGGTGTGTCCTTTTTGTTGGGCTTAGATGTCTCTCCTCCAGCTGGATGGACCTCATGCAGGTGCTCCATCAGGAGGCATGGACTTCATATGCAAGCCCTACAAACCTGCTTCCAAATTCTTTTTTCAGGACTATTCCCAAGGGGCTCCTTGCAATTGTCAGGTGGCCCTAGCTAGGCCCTTCTGGTGGCACCTTCCTTTGGCTGAACTATTCAGAGTCTTGCATCCGCCTAGATCCTAGGAGAGAGCACACTGGTGTCTCTAAGCTGTGCAGGGCCAAGAGAGCACTGCCTGCTCATGGGGCTCACTGCTTACCCCAGTGTGTATCCTGTGAGCCTTACCCTGGGAGGCGTGCTGAGGAAAGCTATGACATCGTAGGCCTGTGGGGGCTGTACAGGGACTGTGTAGTCAGGGCGAGTGGGTGTTACTGCTCAGTGTGGTGGCTATGCCCTCTGCTTCCCCAACCCTAGAGAAGCCCCAGAGTCCTTAGGACCTGGTGCAGCAGTGCCAGTCTCTACCAGCAGAGGGCAGGGTCATAGCTTATACTGTTCTAAATCTGGGTTCTTTTCTCAGGGCCTTTGATAACATGGTGACTTCGATGATGATCCAGGTCTGCTGAGTTGGACCTCTGTCCCAGTCACCTGGAAGAGAAGCCTGTATTCACCGCTGTTTGATGACTATTTATTCCCTGTTCTCTCCCTGAATGTAGCCTGTGGGCAGGACTGTGTGCCCTGTTTCTTTCTACTAAAGGCCTCCACATGATGATATCTGCTTTGTCCTGTGTCAGCAGAAATGGCTCAGTTGAGGACCTGCTAGCTGGTCTCAGAGACTGTGGAGCCATGTAGGAGCTGTGACCATGCCAGGTGGTGAGGGGAAAACACTGAGTCCAGGAAGCTGTGGGCCTCCATGGTCTGAGTAGGTGGGTGGTCCAGAAGGGTGCAGTGTGTGGAGCCCAGAACCAGCTCCAGAGGATGGAGGCCACACAGACCGAACAGCCACATACATTTCTTCTTGGGCAAGGGCCCTCAGTGTTCTGGACCCACCTTTCATTTGGCACTTGTGCCCAGCCCCAGCCTCAGGAGGTAGTAAAATGTGTAAAGCTTCATGGGACATAGCATTAAGCAGCTGCTGCTTCCCATGTGCCAAATGAGAAGCTCTAGGAGCCTTTCCTGGCTGTCAGTGAGCATGGAGGTCAGCAGGGTCTCAGTGTTCCTAGGCCACACATCCTTAAGGATAAACCAGGCTCTCCTCAGATGGAAGTACTGTGGCTGTGTGGAGGGGGTGACTAAAGCTGGCTCCTCTGTGCCACTGGACAGTGTGGCTAAAGTGTGGTGTCCTGGGAGATGGCAGAGGACCTGCCCTAGGTCTGAGTCCTCTTCAGATGTAGCTGTTCCTTGCTGTCTTCAGAGTCTCAGGCTTCCCCAAGTTATCAGCCAAGGACCTCCCACTTCCCTGTAGAGTTTCTCACGCCTGGGCTCAGCAGGCTGTGACTTGTTCACAAGAGCTGGCTGGAATAGAAGAAGAGACAACTCATCTATCTCCATGTGTATCAGGGCTTTGCTCTAGTGAGCATAGGGTTATTTAAAAAAGAAATAATGAGTAATGGGGCTGGAGAAGTGGCTCAGAGTTTAAGAACACTGGTTGCTCTTCCAGAGGTCCTGAGTTCAATTCCCAGCAACCACATGGTGGCTCACAACTATCTATAATGAGATGTGGTGCCCTCTTCTGGTGTGCAGGCATGCATACAGGCAGAACACTGTATACATAATAAATAAGTCTTTTTTAAGTAAGAAGCTGGACCTTCAAACCAATTGGTCTAAGTGGCAGGTAAAGTTGAGCTGAGAAGTTCAACAGGCTGCTGACTGACATGGACAGAACTCAGATGTGCTTGGGTTAAAGGGAGGTGGAGTCTTGGGAGCTTGAGTATTTAAAGGGGGGGTGTCGCCCTACCTGAGTGTGAACTGTATCTTGTTCCCCAGTACTTCTTCCTTTCCCCCTTCCAGACTAAAGCTCAGATTTGCAGGAGAAATGTTACTAAGTACCGTCTCCCTCCCCCCCCCCCCGCCCCTTCGCACCAGGGCAGGTGGTTAGGACATGAAAGGGTGGTTGGTATTCAGCCGATGTAATCAAGTCCTCAAGACTTTCTGCTTTTTTCCTGCCTGGAGCTTGGAGTGTAAGAGTGGGAGCTTAGGCATCCCTCCTGAGAGCATGAAGATAAGATGACCTACAGACACGAGGACAGAGCGGAAAGGAGCCCGAGTCTGTCTAATGGGCTGCCCTGCACTGTGTATGTGAGACAATAAAATACAGCTCCCCTGTTTAAGCTGCTGCTGTTTGGGCTTTCTCACAGGTACAGTGAGATCGTGTGTAAGTGTGCTGTGTGTGTTCACTATGTGTTTGCACTAGGGAGTCTTTTCACTATCAAGCTCTACAAACAAAGCTTATAAGGTCATCTGCTTGCCTTGACATGGCCATCAGATTTGCAGGTGAGTTTCACCCTTAGGCTGACATTGGAGACCATGATCACTGCCTGCCTATCATGAGGCAGACTTTTTATCCTGGGGCCAAGATGGCAGCTCTGGTTAGCTTGTGACTTACTGCAGGTAGTCTGTGGGGCCACTAGCTGCTTGTCTTCCTTTCTGGTACCTTCTGGTACTGTCCTGCAGACCTGGGGCCAGGGCAACCTCGCCACCCTACCCTGGAGCTGTGGACTGATACTGACCATGCATGTGGCAGGGGACTGCGGTGCTGGTGGTTCCTCACTACTGTGCAGAGGCTGTGCTGAGGGGTGTTTGTACCTCAGCCTTCTGTCCTTCTTAGCCCAGACAGACCTGAGTCCATCAGAAAGGAAGGTCTCCTGGGCCTCTCCCAAGAAGAGAACTTACTGTATATATTAGAAGAGGAGTAGGAGCCACTGAGCTGAGGTGACAGTGACATGTCAAGACCAAAGCCACCCCTTGGTGGGACATGCCCAAGGTTCAGAGAAAGCAGGAGCAAATATCCTGCCAGGAGACTAGGGCCAGGGACTTGGCAGTTCTGAAGCTGGAATGTGGTGAGGCTCAGGCTTCACCCTTGGCAAAGCCTTGCCAGGTCACTTTGATAACTGGGGAGTCCTCCCAAGGCCACCCTAGGGCATATTTGCTGTTCACCATTTGCCCACTGGGTGGCATTCATCTTTGGCTGGTCAAGGTAGAACCAGTCACTTCCAGAGGTGACTAAGGCTACTCTGGCTCACGGAGTCCTAAAGGTGCCACAAACAGACGTGGCCATTTACACAGTGGCTGGAGGCAGGGCTGCTTCCTGCAGGCCCAGAGAGAATGGACTTCAGGCCTTAGCCAGCTCCTGAAGCTGCAGCAGCTCAGACCTTTGACTTGCAGGCCTCAGGCCTTGCCTCTTTCCTTTGCCTTCACATCTTTGTCTCATGTCTCTCCCACGGTTGGGTTTGTGATCCACTGGCAGTCTGGGATGCTCCTGAATTCATTCATTCATTCATTCATTCATTTGAGATGGGGTTTTACTGTTGTAGCTCTGGCTGTCCTGAAACTCACTATGTAGACCAGGCTGGCCCTGAACTCACAGAGATCTACCTGTGTCTGCCTCCCAGGTGCTGGGATTAAAGGCATCAGTATGCCTGGCTCTGGAATTTTTAAATTTTTTTTAAGATTTATTTATTTATTATGTATACAGAAGAGGGCACCAGATGTCATTATAGATAGTTGTGAGCCACCATGTGGTTGCTGGGAATTGAACTCAGGACCTCTGGATGAACAGTCAGTGCTTTTAACTTCTGAGCCAGCTCTCCAGTCCTGAAGTTAATTCTTTTTTTTTTTTTTTTT
>PVIH01026572.1:0-18490 GCA_004025045.1 Sigmodon hispidus | reverse complement strand
ATTTAGGAGCGGCTGGTCCATGTGCCTAGTTAGTGTCATGACTTCTGTAACTTGTCCTTCCCTTTTTAAGTGGTTCCCTATTTTTTTTTAAACAGGGTCTTAATTTGTAGTACAAGCCTGCTAGGACCTCATGATGTAGCCCAGGCAACCTTAGACTTCTGGCAAACCTCATTCCTCAGCCCCCTGGTTGTTGGGATTATAGGTGTGAGCCACCATGCCTGGCACTTATTAATTTTTAACTTGGCTCTTTTTTCCTATGGCAACCATGATCTTATCTCCTAGGAGCTTGAATGCTTCACTGGGGAGACTTTTTCTTTCTCATTGTTTCTTTAAACATTTCCTGCCTCATACATCTTACTGATGTAGCTTGAGTAATATACTGAGTATGATCCAGCTCCTCTGGCCAGAGGGATGCATAGGATTCTCTAATTGGCTAGGTCTGGAGCTGGTAGTGAGATGATCTTCATTAGAATCCTGTGATGGAGAATACAGTAGGATGATCTCCAAACTAAAGTTTATGTTGGGAGAAAAAAATCGATGTGGTTTCAGTTAGCTATTGTACAAAGATCACTATGTAACAAACCACTCTAAAACTCAGAGGCTTGGGATGGTTCTTCTGACTTCAATTTGTGGAAGGGACTAGTCTCAAGTTGGCACTTTCTGGTCCAAGTGTTAATAGAGGAAATACCACATACAGAGGTTCTGAGTCAGACGAGCTCTTGATGTTTGAGAAAGCAAACGCAAACCAGCACAGGGAGGGTGAGGGTGTCAGGGAGGGCCTTGCAGTAAGGGACTTAAAGCACATCTTTACTCAAGAAATGACTTCTCCAGATTGATCTTTGACTTCTGGTTGGAGAATTGGGTGATAGACTAGAGGGGGCAAGATTTGTAGTGAGAGTCTGGTTTCCCAGCCAAGGTAAACAGACAGCTTGAAGGAACAGAGATGGCATACAGTTGGATACAGTTGGGCAGCATTTTAAAGATGTGGCTAAGAGCTGGTTGCTCAGGCCTCTATGAAGAGGGAGGAGACCAAGCAGGGAGACCTCTGACATTGGGCCCTAGTGCTACATCAAGAAATGCCTGGGAAGCTCATGGGCCATAGGACAATTGCACACTCCCAGGGGGCTAGTGGAAACATTAATTAGTTCATATTTGTCTGCATATTCTCAGATAAAAGAGGCTTTCTAGTCCTCTAGTGATGCATAAAATTCTAAGCTGAAAGAGGCCATGTATTGCAAATGAAGATGGGGATGGTGGTGCTGGGTGGACAGGGTCATTAGTCAATTACAAGGAGCTTGAACCCACCCAGTAAGTGTCTCTCAGAGAGGAGGCATGTCTGATGGCCACCAACAGTCTATTAATGACCAGCCTTCCACTCCAGCTGTGATGGAGTCTTTTATTTCCTCCTGCCTATGAGCCCTTTCCATGAAGACAGCACCTGCCATCAAGTTAATGCCTTCAAAAAGGAAGGAGGAACAAAAGGGGAAGATTTCAGGGGTTCTGGGCAGGTGCTCAGACTCATTAAAACTTCATTTCCACCTGAGGCTGAATCAACATTAGTGAGATAAGTAAGTCCTACAAGACATGTGGGTGCTGCAGAGGAAAAATGAACAGCATAGAAGCAAGGCCAGAGGTGGGTTTGGGGGGACAGAATTCTTCCTATGAAACAATTTCAGTGGCCTAAGACTAGATGAAAGTTTCATCTTTGGATATTTGATGTTTGCCCCTCTCTTTTATCTGTACAGTTTTTCCAAGTTGCTCAGATAAAACGTCAAGGAGTATATTAAATTGCTAGTTAGGAAACATCACCCCCAACAAACCCTGTTCATCAAAATGTTAGTGCTTTCTCTAGGGGCCTTGTGTTCAGTTTGTCAACAAGCTGAAGCCATTGAACTGGGGCTCTGTGAGGCCCAGGAGCATGATTTAATTAATATCCTACCCATAATACCTTGCTGGGTTTATGCAAACAAAGCCCTGTCACTCCTCACCTTAGGATTTCCCTTCTCCTTGAAGCAAGCATTTATTTACCCACAGTTTGACCTCATGATGGTGTTCAGCAGATGTGGATCTTACTTATTTGCATTGTTTTGTGACAGTTGCAAAATTCATTAGTGGCTGAGGGATAAATCCTCAGTGGACTGCCCCAATGATAGGTGAAGAAAGAGGGCTGGTACTAATTAATCCTCTTTGGTAAGATTGGGTATTCAGAATGAGCTAGTACCCTTTTCAAAGAATGTCTGCATTCAGTTTGAAAGTTGGGGGCAGTAAGTGGCATAAATTGACTCTTGACTACCGTGGGCCAAAAGAGACCTTGGATACTATTAAGAACTTAGATGGATGATGTGAAGACAATACTCTGGACAAGAACTAACTAGGCAATAGACAGTGTAGAAATTGGCCTGTATACCATTTCTGGATAAGTGAATATCTTCTAAATGTATTTTTTTGGCTGTGTGTCACTCCACACTAAAATCTCTTAGAACATTAAATAACATGAAAGTCCTATAATGGGGTCATGATATTGATGGAGAAGACTCTTTGGCTTCCATGGACTCTAGGCAAACCCTGTTATCACGTCCACCGTCCATTCATAGAACTCATGTAGCAGAAGGAATTTCCTGTCAATAGAACTAAGTAACTGATGAGCTACTAGAAGACAAAGAGTTGCAAAGGGTTAAATTTGTACAGACATCCAGCATGCTATGTGTTGTCCATGAGCCCAGGTCTGCAAGGTCTGCAAGCATTGGATATTCTGTTCCAAAATGTCCTATCTGAGGCCAAATGAGGAGAATTAGGATTTTCCCACTCAACCACGAAGACTTGGGTTGGAATGGGGGTTAATGTGTCTAAGCCCACTTTCTCCTTAGGTCAGTATTCCTGAGAGCTGCTTAATAGCAAGTCACACAATACTCAGGATTGTTTGCTTGTTTTAACAGAAGCTAAAGATGAGACCCTACTTATATGCTTTTCTTTCAGTCTGCAGTGAAATATGTCTGTGTGAGAAACTCCCACCAGACAAATGGTTGCCTAGAAAAAAAAAATGGTCAGCTTATTTTCATCTGTGCTTCAAAGTAAAATCAAAGAAATCGGCTGTGTGAGTATGTTGACCTGATAAAATGATCGCTTCTAGTCAACATATTCGAGCTGCATGCCTATGGTTTGCAGGATGGCTATTGCGGGTAGAGTTTTTCCATTGTGTGCTCTGGAAATAGGTGAACAAAAGAATGCTTTCCCAAATTCTCATGTTCTGGGTCAGGTACCAGTGCCTCTTCTGAAGCAGCTTGTTCCAGACTAGGGAGTCTTGTTTGCAAGAGTGGGACGAAACAGCCATTATTAGAAAAGCTCCTAAACAAGGGCATGTGGTACAGGACATTAGCATGTGAATCTGGAATGTCTGCTAAAAGCCTATGTGGTGAAACTTGTTTCCTGGCCTACAAAACTATTGGAAGATGGTGGGACATTTATATTTAAAGCCTACCAAAAGGTTTCAGGCCACAGGAGGCATGCCTTTAAAAGGGATTGTGTGAGCCTTGTCTTCTCTGTTCCCTGAGGGGTGGGGTGGGGGGTTGAGAAGGCATGGAGTCAATGACAACAGGCCCCAGGAAAAGGACTAACTCTTTTATTCAACAATAGTAAGATCCTTATATATCCTCCTCCCAGAAACCAAGCTGTGTCACTATCTGATATTATTGCCTGGCCATCCCTCATTGGCTGGGTGTAATCAGGAGACCTGACAGAGCCTGTTGCTAGGCAGATTCCAAGCAATCAGGAAAGTTGGACAGTGCCTGTTGCTAGGCCCTCAGGCAGACTTCCCTGTTGGCCCATATGGAAATAAATTATGTGCATGCCTTGGCAAATGGTTTGAGGCAATTTCCTTGGCCTTATGGGCCTGCCCTACTACAGAGCCAGAGGTTGGCACTGGTCATCTTTACTCAGTTCTTCCCTCTCTACCTTTATTTGTTTGAGAAAAAGTCTCTTACTGAACCTTGAAATCATCGATTTTGATAGCTTGGCTAGCCAGTGAACTTCAAGAATCTGCCTATATCTGTCCTCCTTCAAAGCACTGGGGATACAGGTATGTGCCACACTGCTTGTTTGCTTGCTTTCTTGTTTTGTTTTATTTTAAACATAGGTTCTGGGGATCTGAACTCAGGTTACCATGAATGTATGCCAAGGCCTTCATCAATGGAGCCATTTCCCTAGTTCAGGCCTTTCTTCATTATAAACTGATATTCTTAGGTACCTGTTGCCTAGCAGAAATCTGTCCAATACAAGGAAGAAAGCTAAGAATGGGATGAGAGAGTAGAATGATTTTGAACTTCCAAACATATTGAGAACAGGGGTAAGAATATCCTGGGCTTGCTTTGTTTCTTTTCTACCTAACACCTCCTAGAAGGGACGGAGGGAGGGAGGGATATCAGTTGGTTTTAAAAGGTTTGTGGAACAGGACTAAAAAGATGTGGCACATGGCCTGAAGTCTTTGAAGGAGACGATAATATCAGCTTCCTCCTTAGCATCTAGAACATCCCGTCCCCTTTGGCATTTAAATGGCTTCAAAATGTTTGTCTTGTGGACCAGAGTCATCCTCAACTCCAACAGCATACAATGGTCAATAGGCTTTTTAATTTTCTCTATCAATTTGCTTCTTTTCCCACCAATATTTGCCATCTCAGCAACTGACAAATCCCTCTACACAAGTACTTGGCCTTGATACATCCCTGCCCATCATTTCTCCCTTCAAAAGTAACTCTGCTACTAAATTCTGCCAATTGTTCCTCCACAAACACCTAGGACTTGTAGAACCTGGCCACTGCTCTTCATTTTCACGGATGCTGTACTAATGCAAGTTCCCTTGGCTTCCCTTTCAGTGACTGAAGTCTTGCTTTCATAACAAGTATTCTAGTGCTCTCCAGCCCACACATCAATTAGAGTGAATTTTGCAAATCTTTCAATTGCTTTTCAATGCACTTAGAACAAATCCCAGCCCCAAGTCACTCATGATGCATTAGCCCAGGTCCAGAGCTACCTCCTGTCTGTGCTCGAGACATTACCACCTTCACACAGTCCGTGGAATGAATATTATAAGTAATCTCCTGCCTGGAAACCTGAACGCATTCTCCTGATCATGTCATTGTGCTTTCCTTTGAGCTCATCTAAACTCATTACCACTTTTCATGGGAGGCGAAGCATCTTTTCCTTTTGAGGCAAGCTGGTGAAATGGACACCAGCCAAGCCACCAGGATCCCTGGTTTCCAAGAGATGTTTTAGACAATTGAATGAACTATAAGTGTGTGATTCATACTGATGCCATTGTTTACTTTATGGAGAAGGAGGAGCCATAAAAAATATCCAAAAAAAAGTTACCAAAGACGTAAATGTCAACTGCTGTCAGAAACAAGAGTAGACTCAATCTCTTGACATGCTTCCATACCACACTGCCTCCCAGGCTGCCAAGAAAATGATGTATCTGACCCACGAATTCCCCTCTGGAAGCTGCCCCAGCCTGTCTATCTGAGGATAAAAACAACCACAGATTCAGTTTACATCTTCTTTTGCTCCCTAGCCTGTCGGAGCCAAGGTTGAATGGTGCCAATTTGCCGATGGTGGTTTTTATGATGTGGGCTGGGGTCATTGGGGACTGTTCTGAAACCATCAAATTCATTTCAATTAGAAGTGTAACTTAATGTCCAATTTTCAAACCAGATTCTCTGGGTAAAAGAAGGCCGTCTTGTTTGCTGAGCTGCTTCAACCCGATGATCAGTACTTGCAGGTACCAATGGTGGCTGGCTCTGCATCCTGGCTAGAGTATTTTTCCAGGTTAATATGAGGTACAAGTAGGACTAAAGTAAAGCAGGGGGGTAGGAAATAAATGTGGAAAATGGGAGAGGGGTGCATGAAATTTGAACCAGTACAGATCAATTCCAGAATGCTGCCCAGGGATTCCTAAAAATGAACCCAGGGAAAAATAAATACATCTCATCCTTATTAACACTCCAAGCTTTAAATGAGTCCCGATGTTAATTCCGAAGAGATGTCTAAATGCCTCCTTCAAATTGCTACCCCACTTGCCCTATAAAACAACGTGTTCTTCTTTTTATTCTCTCCATGTTCAAAAAACTAAAGGAAATTCCTTTTGCAGTTTAGGGCCAAGGAACGACCCAGGCCTGGCTTTGATTACTGAGAGCTGGAGAGTTTTGAGTGAAGGCTGCAGCGGGCTGCCAGCCTTGTTATTAGCAATAAGCATCAAGCTGGTCTCGGGAGAGCAGAGGCCTTTTGAGAATGTCAGCCAGCAGCCAGCACCTCCCTTTGACAGCACCTGCAGTCACCACTGGAGGTGTGGGCCTGTCCAGAACACCATTTCCTCTTGGCTGAATCGGCAGCACTAATCAACAGAGAAATAAGCCCTTCTATTTATATAATATCTACCCATAAGCAGCCCAAATTGCCACGCTCCTGTTTAAGAGCCTACAATGGCTCCCCATGGCCTTCAGACCAAGTCCAAATGCCCAGGTTCATTGTTCCAGGTCTCATGACAACACAGCTCACCTTGGCAATGTGGGAGCTTTCTTTCTTTCCTTCCTTTCATTCTGTAAAAACAGAGTTTCAGCCAGGACATTCTTCCACAGCCCAAGAGGGTTATTATGGTGAGATTGGAAAGGCCTGCTGACTCAAAAGGCTCGTTGCTATCCCCAGCTCTGCTCCAAACTTCAGCACTGGCTGAGCACTCTCAGTTCAGGACTTGCTTCCAATCTCATTGATAAAGTGCGCAGAGGAGTGGGGCGGATGACCTATCCACCACAGCCTTCATGAATCTGAAATCATACAAGGTTTTGTCCCTTTCTTAGTACTCTGTTATTTATTTTTCCTTTCCTTGCTTTTGTTCCAGAGGCCAGGGAAGGATAGGTCCAGCTCTCCAAGCCTCTCTTACAGCTAGGAGTGACCCCTCTAGGTAGTTCTGACCAGTGAGATGCAGGAAAGTCTAGCTGGGACAGAAGACCTTAGTGTCCTATGTTCCTTACACATAGCCACTTTTGATTTCTGCAGCATCTAGGATCGGCAAATGATGCTGTTCAGAATCTCTCCATGCTGTTTGAAGCATCTGACCTCACTTTCAAGCTGTGTCTTGTCCTTCTGTCTGTGCCCAGGCTTCAGAAACAGTGCAGGAGCCCACCAGGCCAACACACAAGCAACACCCTAAGTAGGGATGCCTGCCTGCACTGCTCTAAACCCTTAGCTAGTGGAGAAATGGGGCAGGTGTTCCAGCCACCTGTTTTTCAGGCTTAAAAGTCTCAGAGGCATTGTGTATTCATCTCCGGAAGCCAAGATGTAATGAAGCCCCTTTTGCTCAAGGTAGAAACCTCTTTGTCACACATTCATATTGATTTTCTTCCAGTCTCCCTCCCTCCACCCATCCTCCTCCTCCAGCTCCTCCTTTGTCCACTTCTCTCCCTCTAGCTTCTCCTGTTTTCACCTCGCATCTTCCCCTCCCATTGGCTCTCTTCTTCTTCTTTCGCCTCCACTCCCTCCTCTTCATTTTCCTTCTCTTCCTTCATCTTTCACTTCTCCATCTCTGCCTCTCACACCCCCGCACCGTGTAGCTCTTCCTCCTCCTGTTTCATTGACACATCTTACAAACTGCAGACACGTGCTCTTCCCTGGGGCTCCAGATTCCACTTTCTTTTTACTCTCTTAGTTTGAAACAGGACTTCATTAAGTTGCTACAATGGCCTTGAACTCACTCTATAGCCTAGGCAGGCCTTGAATTCAAAATCCTCCAGCTGCAGGTGCCCGAATAGCTGGAATTAAAGGCTGTGTAACCAGATTTGGCTTCTGTTACTTTTCTTGCTTCTTATGCTTCCAAAGTTAGCAACTAAACTCAGCATCCAAGTCCTTGGTTTGAGTTCTACCTTTGGAGACACTCAAATTCAGGGAGCTGACAAAATTCACCTTTCATCTCAAATGCAGATGCTGATGTGTCGGGCAGAACTAAGCAACCTTCTTGGAATCAAAATGAGAGAAAAGTTACAGAGATGTCAGAAATGTCACATCTGTCATCTTTGATTGGCTGACTCCAATACCAGCAACTGCCAAATTTTGAGACTCCATGAAACTAATCCCTATTTATTTAAGCTATTGTTCCTGGAGTATTCTCTCCCTTGCAGTTGAACAAAATTGTCATGGGTGTGTTGTACTCCAGATGTTTGCTAGCTCTGTGTCTGTGCTCATGTTGTTCTCTTTGCCTGGCTCTCCTTTGCCATTTCTTTCTGTTGCTCACATTTGCCTGTTCTCCTTAATAAACAAAACCAATGCTCATTTTCTTCTCTAAAACCATGACAATTTCCATTTAACAAAATTCATATATATATATATGTAATCTTACATTGGTTATAAGGTATCCTTATAATGGCTCAAAGTTATAATTTTTAAAGGAAGATTTCACTTGAGACTTTCTTGAAAACAGAAGCTGCATTTGTGTGTGTGTGTGTGTGTGTGTATGTGTGTGTCTTCTATAGACTTCCACACATGATAAAAGGACACATGTCTACATGTTTTATTCAAGCAAATTTCCTTCATGCTAGGGAAGGCAGTTTATGTGATGATGATGAAGGAGGAGACTTGAAATTGTCCTGTGATGTTGGTCCTGAAAACTTTACTGGAAGAATGGACACTACTCCTCACTGTGCTGTATCCCCAGGAGGGATGGAGACTGTGTGTGATGGTGATATTACTGATGGCCTTAATAACCTAGCCTCATACACAGACAGTCTCCTATTTTTCATGCCCTGAGTTCTCTTCTCTGCATGCCACCCCTCTCTCTCTACGTCATGTCCTCCACTACCAAACACCCTAACCCTAACCCTTTCTCAAGTGTCTGAAGCCATACTGTTGGGGGCCTGCTGTTCATCTCCCCATGTTCCTATCATAGTTCTCCTTGTACAATGTAGCTCAAAGTGACTGGCCCTTGAGCCCAGCCCTAGATTATCACTCAACACTTCCTGCCAGAGCTATGGAAATGATCTGTTAACTGTACCTTCACAGTGTGTCATGCCCCCAGGTGCTGCCTAGAACCTAGCCCTGGAAATAGCACTGTTGAGCAAGACAGCTCATTGCTTTAACTCTTGTCTTGCTTCAATTCTCCTCTCACTGATCCAACTACAATTCACATAGCCATTTTTCTCTTGTTTATTTAAGTTTTTAGCCAACATGAATAATCCACTAATGCACAAAATACCTTATAATCACAGGCCTCTGCACTTAGATTATAGGGCCAGAGCATCTCTTCTTGCCATGTTTACCCCTCCCCCCACAGCATTCTACTCCACCTTTGCTCATCCTTCCAATATGGCACCCTGCCCTTCAGTTACATTAAAAAGGACTGTGCCTGGTTCCTGAGGAGCATTGGGCACTTCTGCCATCACATCCATCAGGCATGCCTTTGTCTTCTACTCTCTCAGATAGGTAGATGATCATGTGGTGAATGGTTGGTGTTTCTGCCTACCCTGTCACAGGACGCTTTGGCTTGTGTTACCTGTGTTACAATAGAGGCCTTACGGCTTAGTTACATTGTGTTCCTTATGTGCTGGGCACTGTGTTTACCTCATCCTCAGGAGTAGCTTACTGGAGATGCTTTACTTACACAAGAGTGCTGAGGAGACTGAGAACCACCTTTATAAAATGAAGAAATTACAAGGTGAGTAGGTGGAGCCACTAGTTCAAGTTCCCAAGGCTTGGAAATGATGGAGCTTGGTTTCCTATTTTGGTCTGTCATCCTGCCAGATGAGTACTGTGAGAACCACCATCCTGTTCTATGAGTCATGGGTTCTTATTCACATAAGAGATGAATGAATGTCAGGTCTAGAGAGGGAACATTTTAATGGGAACCAGACTAGCTGGGCCATTGTACCAGCTCTGCATGCTACTTTGCTATATCAGCTCCAGCAAGAGACTTCCCAGTACCAGCCTTTAAAATCTGCCTTGACAAGTTGGGGATCAAAATCACGCCAGTTGTCCCCAGCTGAGGAGACTTCGGTGAGACTAGGCATGAGTTCAAGTCTGTCAAAGCTCTTTTGTGACAGACAGTAAGTAGAGCAGCTGCCCTGATGTTTGATATTGACAGAAGGCTGCCATGGAGAGAGAGAGACAGGTGGTGGAAGGTGGAGCTAATCATGGGGAGCAAACAAACCTTGCCTGTGAAGACCTGAACCTGGGTACTATGAGTCACAAATCTATTCCAAACACTCATATTTTTAAAAGCAGATTGATGGATTGATGTTTTTAATGGACAGTTGATAATTGCACATCTTTGTGGGGTATAAAGCAGTGCCTTGGAATTTCATATCTTATGTAATGATCAACTCAGGATATTGCGTTTATCTGTCATCTCAGATGCTTATCATTGCTTTGTGGTGTGCACATTCCAAATCCTTTCTTCTGGCTGTTTTGAATTATACTATATGATGCTGTTGACTGTAGTCACCCTTCTGTGTAATAAAACACCAGAGTGTGTTTCTCCTATCCGGCTGTGACTTTGTGCCCATTAGGCAATCATTTCCCCTTCCCTCTCTTTTGTTCTCCGAGGACAATTCTGTCCATATACAAAGGAAGTTAAGGATGATTACCTCTACCAGTTAATTTTGAGTGTATTTTCCTTGGCACAAGAGTGCTATATCATACAAATCTGTCTAAATACATTTAAAAGTGCTCTTTTAATAACTACACAATAAAAATCCTAAGAAGTATTAAAGCCCTGTGTTATCAAATAGTGGCATTTTTTTTTTCTGATTAGTACCTAATATATTGATTGGTCCTAAAACTGAGAGATGTCAGCTTCAGTAGAGTAAAGAGGTATGAGAATTGGCTCTGACCCTATCTTGAGCATCTGGAAGACTTTCTTGAAGAAGTGCAATCAACTGAGACAAACGCAAGGAAAAGTTACTAGAAGAGGGCTCTTTACTCTTCTTAGGAGTAAAGAAAGATGAATATAGTCAGGTTTTCCCTTCTATAAAACATACTTATTTATTTTAATTTCAGGTCTATGATAGGTGTTTTGCCTGCATGTATATGCCCTGCATGCGTAAAGTGTCCACAGAAGCCAGAAGACGGTGGTAGATCCTCTGGAGCTGAACAAAAGTCCTCTGGGGAGCAGTCAGTACTCTTGAGCACTGAGCCATCTCTCCAGCCCCATCTGCATTCTCATAAAAGTTCCCCCCAGGCTGGAGAGATAGCTCAGCGGTTAAGAGCACTGACTGCTCTTCCAGAGGACCTGAGTTCAATTCCCAGCACCCACATGGTGGCTCACAACCATCTGTAATTCCAAGATCTGACACCCTTACACAGTTATACATGCAAGCAAAAACACCAATTCACATAAAATAAAAATAAATATTTTTTAAAAAAAGTTTCCCCCACTAGATAGCTATTACTGCTCAGTCACCTACTCCCTAAGGCAGTTCAAGGTCAACTCTGCTGTGTTCAGTAATGGCCTTGCCTGTTAATCTGGGGATGGATGACAGTGCCCACAGAGCAAAGAGAATCCAGGGGTTTTTTTGGACAGTGGGGTGGGGAGGGGTCAACTACTAGTTCTTCCAGTTTATAATGTCTCCATACTACTTGTGACCTCCTGACCTCCATAGAAGATTTTGACTTTTGACTTTTCATGCCCTAAGCTTTCTTTTAACTTGAGGCTCTATGCTTGCAACCTTGAAATATATTACTAGAAGTTTTAAAAATGCTTCCTTGTTTTGGCAAAAGGAATTACTCACTGTTATAACTAAAATCTGAAATGCCTGCCAAGAACTCATGTGTTTGAACATGTGGTCTCTGGTTAGTAACACTGGTTTCAAAGGTTGTAGGTGTGGGTGGTTGAGTTGGTTCCTCATAGATGGGCATTTTGGAATTAGAACCTCAAGTCTGTTTTTATATGGTTCTTAGTTTTCTTGATCACAATATGAATAAGCCTTTGTTTTGCCCTATCACCACTATGGGTAAAGCCATCTCCACAGCCATGCATTTTCTACCATGGTGGCCCTAAGTCCCCAGAAACCATGAGCCCTTCTCCCACCAAAAACTAATCTTGCCTTTCTTAAGTTTCTTCTGCCAGGTATTTTGTCACGGTCACAACAAGAGTAACCAAACATACCAATCTTGAGTGCTTTCAGAAAAGAATCAATAAAAGCCTCTGGAGGTTTCAAAGTGTTCTTCTAACTAGGAAGGAGACAAAGGTGAAATAAATGAAATGGCATCTTTATAATAAAAATAACCCAACGAGCTAAGCTCGTAGTGATGATGCCATCCCTCCATCCCTCCTCCTGGAAGATATGGCTAACTCATCATGGGTCTGTCTCCCTTCATGCCAGAATTCTCAGTACATTGCTATCAGGCTGGCCTTGCTAATCAGTTATAGAACTGATGTCACCACTGGGGAACACAATACTGGAATCACAGTCAAGAGACCTGGCCAACATGTCTAGCTTTGCTTTCAGCCAGCCACATGGTCATAGATACTAATTGAATTCCTGTGAGCATCAGCTTGCTTGTTTGTAAAAGGAGGGGATGGTTCCCAGGCTAGCTTAATCCTTTTCTTATTCTCATGTTCTAAGACTATGAAAAGCAAAGAACAGCGACAGTTAAAATCCATGTAGACTTAGAAATCACATCTGCAGTTTGAAGGTCTACTATGTGTTCAGTGTGCCTCTGAGTACTCTATTAGGAAACAGAGAAATGTAAACTTGGACACTTAGGAGATTGTGGTCAAGTTTGGAAAGTGACACTTGTGTTTATGAAAGAATTCAGAAAAAGAAAGTCTGATACAGAGAAAGACAATGAGCATTCATAGAGCAGGAGTTTGTCTTGGGCTTCATGGAGTTATATCTGACTTCTATTGCTGTAATAATGCTGTGTAGCAAAAATTCTATAGTATCTCAGTGACCTATAACAGTAAACATTTCTTTCCTTCTCAAGTGTATAAGTTTTAGTGGCTGTGGGCTGGACACATGTATTCCCGCATCTACAGTCATCTGTGGGGCAGCTTACTGACTTTGCTCATTGTCACTGGCCTTCATCGTGTGTCTGCAAGTTGGCTTTATACCAGCCCATCTAGAAGGGTTTTTCTTGGTGTGATCAGGGTGCTTTGCTTCTGCTCTTTCCATCATTCTTTGTCTGGTTTTCTATAGCATGCTGTCATGATAATACATTTAGTTGAAGCACCTAGACAGAAACACAAGAGTGATGATTTCTGGCATTACACTGCTGGTTCTCATGAAGAAAGGCAGCCATTTTCAGAGTGTGCCCGCTCTGGTAACTTGAAGCTTTGCTGCCCCTGAGCTATGTGATTATTTTCTTCACACGCCAACTTGCTGAGCCTCTTCTGTACATGACAAGCAATCTGCACAGGTGGTTAAGATGCTAAGTTCCAGAACTTTCTAGCATCATAAGATAGTTTAGGTAGTCAACGGAGGAAAATACTTGGCCTTTTAGGCCTTGATCCTACATAAGGTGAGACTGGATAGACTGGTCCTTAAGTCCAGTCTTTCCTGATTTTTGAACTGGTGCACAGTGATCCTTCCAGTCCAAGTTTAACCATCACCATCATTTGGCTGAGTCCCATTGATCCTTGGCCACTCCTACTCCTTGGCCACTCATGCTTCTAACATTTCATGTCACCTATAGCTCTACAGTCCCTCTCTGCCTGACCACTGGACTTCAGCTTGTCTTTATCCTACCCAATGCAATCTTGTAAGCATCAAGTCTGGAGCAGAAAGGCTTTGGATCCTTTAAAGACTCTTAAAGAAGCTTTGAATCATGGCCTAGGTGTATGGGGAGTTATCGCCTGAGTGTAAACGGTGACAGTCAGGAGAGAGATAAATGGTCAGGAGTGACTGACACTGAGTTTCTTCCTCCTGTCAGATGGCTCTAAATGCAGGCTTTGCTGCAGTGTTCTTGAAGGTTTCCAGTGTGACTGGACTGTGCACTGTGTAGCCCTAGCCTTCTTTGCCTTCCTTCCCTCTCTGCCTTCTCTTTCCCTCTCATCCCCATTGAGCTAACATGGGAGCATCACCTCTCTACAGCACTAACAAGGAAGTTGAGCTCAGCCTAATCTTCCTTGGAGTCCCCAGCAGTCGCACCAATTAAATGTGACTTCTACCATTAGATTTTTCCAGTCCACAGATGCAGAGAAAGAGTCCGGATCTACTGAGACATTTTGTCACCTAGTCCTTCCTTGATCTCAAATATGCAGACATTTTTGGTAAAATGGCATTTGGGATTCCAAATGGGTCCCCTGTTAGGCTGTACTAAGAAGGAAGAAATACTAGGAAGAGAATGCCAACTGATTAAATGTGTCAGTAAGCCTGAGCTCAGACCTTTGGCCCAAAGACTAACTTGAACAAAAGCAAGAGACAGAATGAACATTCCTTTTTCTTGGCATCTTCCTATCTCACTTCCTCAGGACTCTCTGATCATTTTCCTACCTGAAGAGGCCCTTTTCTGTGTATGTCCTAAATTCAGACAGAGGACACAACAGAAAATACGTGGTAATCCTTGATTAGAGTGACCATTCATCAGAACTCCAGGCACAGCTGCTACCCAGGGCTTTCCATTTCCGGGAGTGTATTAGTTATTTTCTGGTACTGTGATCAAACATCTAAGCTGAAGTAAGTTAGAAAATTAAGCCTATTGTTCCAGAAAGGACAGAGGCTATCATGATAGGGAAGGCATCATGGCAGCATGAGCATTAGGCTGGCCTGGCAATGAAAAGAAGAGGAAGAAAGAGAGGGGGGAGGGAGGGAGAATATAAACAGAAAGTGGAGTCATGCTGTATCATACTGTAAAACCTCAAACTCTCCCAGTCTTATACTTCCTCAAGCTAGGCTCTGTACTCTAAAGGCTAGATGACCCTATCAAACAGTGCCACCAACTGGGGACCAAGTTCACATACATGAGCCTATGGGGACATTGTACATTCAAATCGCAATAGTAGAAGATCTTTAAAACCAGAACATTGTAGTAAAAAGTTTTTGGGTAGGACCAACCCCAAGGTTCATAACAACTCTCCAAAATAGACTGCCCACAGCTACTTGGTCCCAAATAATCACAAGTCTTATATTAACCTTAGGCCTATGGCTCAGGTATATTATTTGCTAACTCTTAACTCTTAAAGTAATCTGTGATTAGCCAAGTGACTCACCACCTTTTCTCAAAGCAGCATTTCATCTTCTTTCTTCTATGTCTATCTGGCATCTCTTCTCTGCTCTTCCCAGAGTTTTCTTATTCTTATAGCCCTGGCCATACTTCCTTTCTGCCTTCTGGCCAATCAGCATTTTATTAAACCAGTAGGAGGGTCAGATATCTACAATGTACAAGAGTATAATCCCACAGCAGAAGATTATTTTCATAAAGATACCAATATCTAGTATGTAAGTTCAGGCACCCTAATAGTAGGTAACTGGAGATACTCTTGGGTGAGCTTTGCTTGATTGATCCTACATGGTGACTCAACTGTCCTTTGTCCCCTTTTGGTTTGGTGTATGCCAAGCCACAGGTGATTGTCTTGCTAGAAATGGAAAGGCAGCAGTTCTTGACTAAATTCATCTAGCTAACTAGTGTCAGAACTTGGATTACTCTTCCTCTTCTATCTCTACCTCAGGGTAAAACGCAGGAGCCCAAACAGGGTACCTTTCTCAGCACACTATAGAAGGTCTCTGCAATCTGGTAGATTAAGAAAGTCAGCAAATACAGAACAAGAAGGCTTGTGGGCTGACAGTGGCTTTTGCATCTTCTCCCTAGACCAAGTCCGCAATTCCAAAGGGTATGGCTTTTGTTCCAATGGTAACATCTGAACAGCGTCTCATCCCCAGGCAGAAAGATGAGAAACTCCTGGACGCAATGGACATACTCCTGTGTGATAAGGTCTACCATATGCAGAACCAGGAACAAAGCAGGTGTGTGGACAAAGCTGTTTCCTTTGCCAGTGTGCTGAAAAGTCCAGGAAAATTCCTTTGGCTTTTCCAAGCCTTGGATTTCTCAAAAACATGGAGGTAAGGCCTTTCTAAGTAACCTCAAGCCATTGCTATGAAATGCTGCCAAGAAAAATCCAAGATGCCAAGAAAAAAAAAGATGACCTTTTCGCTTGAGAGTTCACTCAGTAGCTCAGTGTAAAGGGACTATAGAGGTCTGCAGTTGTTCCTGTAACAGATGTAACCTTGGGTTCAGTGTCTTAAAACAATATGCATCTAGTTTTACAGTTCTTGGAGGCAGACACTGAAAATAAGTCTCACTAAGACTTCAGCTAAGGTACATGGAAATCTGGTTCTTTCTGGAGGCTCTAAAAAATGCTGACTTCACTGTTTGGCCTTTCCCAGCTTCCAGGGGCTACCTTTGTGACCCTTTCTTCATGGCTCTCTCTCTGCTTCCGGCATTATACCTTCTATTGCATACACTGGGTAATCCCTCTGATAATTCAGAGTGCTTCCTCCACCCTAAGATTACTAACTTCATCTACTTGCACTGTCACTTTTGTTATGGAAAGTAACACAATTCTAGACTCTTGGGATTAGGAGATGGAAATCTCACATGCATTGGGGAGGTAGTACTATGATGCCTATTCTCCAGAGAACTATTCACTTCAACAACTTCAAAATGTGTTCTGGCCCAGCCTGCCAGTATCCTTGACACATTTCTATGGGATTAGACATTTTTGTGCATGTCTATTAAACACCTTGCTGTCTGTCAGCACCTGCCTATCCACCTGCAGGCTTTGGTTGACATGTTATACTCTAGCACAGGTGTGTCCTATCTGTGCACAGAGCAGGTGGACAAAGTGGGGGCATTAGCACTATAACCCTCGGAGGAGCCTTTGATGATGCCTGATAGAGCCCAGTAGATCAATGCCTCAGCTGTTTCAACCCTTGAGTGGGGTAAGTGGAGCTTCCTCTATCCTGTTCCCCAGAACTCCCCATCATCTATCATCTGTCCTGTCCAGTCCTGTTTATCTTCTACCATAATCCCTCTTGATGGTTTCTAGAAAGATATCACAACTACTGACACTCAAATCCTTACTGTAAAGCTTCTTGCTAATATTTCTTCTTATAAAAGTATTATTTTATGTATATATGTATTTTGCCTGCATGTATGTCTGTGAATCTTATAGATATGAAGGCCAGAAGAGGGTGTCTGATTCCCTAGAACTGTTACAGTTATGAACTGCCATGTGGATGCTAGGAAACAAAGTTGGGTCCTCTGCAAGAGAATCCAGTAACTTCTAAGCCATCTCTCCAGACCTTGGCTTAAATATATTTACAGACCTCATTCATGTTATCATTCTGCCTGAATAGTCTTTTTTTTTTTGTCTCATTCCCACCTATTTACCTTTCCAAGGCCTTTTCTTCTCTAGTGTCTTTCATTTGTGCACAAGCTTCTTTTCTTTCTGCTCATTGGAAGAGGTCCCAAGAGGTAACTGAGGTACCAGATAATTGGTAGAGACAGAACAGCATACAGACAGAAGCAGAACGTGTGGAAGCGGGCATTTATGTTGAAGTCTCCTTCACTAGTGATTAACTGAGCTATGACATATAAGTTACTCAGTTGTCTACACCTCAATATAAAGATAGCACTAGAACCTCCCTCCTAGGCTCACAGTGAGTGACAGACCTTTGCCCAGATGACCTTCTAAGAACTGTGCCTGTCCATGGCAAAAATCCCCTCTAAAGAATAGCCATTAGTGATCTCTTTAGCAAGTTAGCAAGCAGTATTTTCAGAACATTTCAGGTAACTTTTTCATCTGGGAAAATTTGAGACAGGGTTTCTCTATGTAGTCCTGGCTGTCCTGGAACTCACTTTGTAGACCAGAAGTCACAAAACTACCTGCTTCATCCTCCCAAGTGCTAGGATTACAGGTGTGCACCACCACCACCTGGAATTTTCCAGGTACCTACCTCATTTTCTGGTCAAACTTAGATGAAAACAATTGGTTTTGTTGAGTGCTTAGCCATACTTTGTCCTAGAATGTAAGCTATTTGAGAGCAGAGACCAGTCTATGCTGTCTCTATTAAGGCACAATAACTTTAGCAGTGAGTTGGCATTTGACTGTGTTTTTAAACCAACTAAATAAGTGACAGACAGCAACCACATCTACAAAATGCTGGGAGGAGTAGGGGCTGCACAGGAAAGAGGCAGGCAACTGCTCATCTGATGCCTGACAAGGCAGGAGGAGTGGGCAGGCCTGGAGATGCCCAGCTTGGAAACCCTGGGTAGCACTTACAGGCAATTTTGTCTTCTGGAGCTGTGATAGACAGGCATGTACTGCCCAGATCCTTCTTCAGGGAAGGGCTTTGCTGCCCAGCTGCAAGGAAGGAGCATGGTATACAGACAGCCTCCAGCTGTCATCTCCTCTGGTGAGGCACCTCTGTTGCTGAGCGCTGTCTGGCCCCTGGTCATATCTCCTTCTGGGGTGGTCTTGGTCATGCATCTGAGTAGTGTGTGTGTGTGTGTGTGT